>JAVJIF010020259.1:0-57386 GCA_038442645.1 Agave tequilana | reverse complement strand
TGTAGTGAATAAAATTATGAGTTGAGTTTTTTTCCTAATTAGAATCAAAATAGGTGGTTGTAGCAAAATTTTTCTTGTTTTTAATTGTTTCTTTTATTTACTATTTTTTCTTTTTGATACTGTATGTTTTTTCTTTCTATATTTCTTGTATGTTTTCAACGTTTTTCCCCTAATTTTTTTCTTCATTCTTCCGATACTTTTTTCACTTTGTCGCTTTTAAGATTTATTCTTTACTTTCCTCTAATTATTTCTTTTATTCTCTTTCCATAATTTTCCATATATTCTAATTTTTGTAAGTTTTACTTTAGAAATATCTTTTCTTTTTTCCATTTTTTCTTTTCTTATTCCTCCATGATTTATATTTTTTCTTTACAAAGTTTTTTCTTATACTTATTTGATACATAATTTTGGTTATACCTGTTCAAAACATTTTTTTCTTTATTCTTGTATTTAAAATTTTCAATTTTTCTCTGTCTTTAAAGAATTTCTTCTTTCATTTTAATGATTTTGTCTCCTTTATATTTTCAGGTTTTTTTGACGTTGTTTTCTCTTCAGTTCTTTCTTTTCTGATGAAATTTTGTAACTTTTTTCAATTACATTTCTATAGTTTAGTATTTTATTACTTTCTTTATATTTCTATTTTATTCTTTTTCAATTGTTCTCTGTTTATATTTTTTTTAGATTTTTCTTCCTTTTCAAAATTCTTTGTTTTGTTTTATTTTGATTTTGCTTGCTTTTATTTTTAGATTTTTTATTACATTCTATTATTTTTTTCTTTTTTCATATTTTTTTCTTGTTTTAGATTCAAGTCTTTTTATTCTTTATTCTTTCTTTCTTTTTGCATAACCATTTTTTCACTTCTTTTTATTCTTTTTTCTTTTGTCCTTTATTTTTTATCCTTTTTCTTTTTATTTAAATTCTCTCTTTTCTCCTGATACAGTTATTTTTTTATTTTTTCTTTCTTTCTTATTTTTTGTTTCTTTTTTATTATATTTTTATTCTTTATTTTCTAATTGAATTTTGTAGGTTTTTTGTTTTCTATATTTTTGATTACTTTATATATTTTTTATTCTTTCTTAATTTATTGTTATTATTAATTAGGAAAATATTCGCTACAATCACCTACTTTTCTTCATAATTAGGAAAAAAACTCACCCCTATTTTTATTCGCAAGCCACATTCACGTCAGCATAAATTGATTTCTCCAACCACCACTTCTTTATATATTTTCATTTTCTCTTTTATCATTTGCCATCGCCCCGATGTTGCTCTCCCCTCAACCCTACTCCTGACATAGAGTAATTCGTAGATCTACCTTCGAAGTAAGGTCGTCGCGGGGATTGAAAGAAGGCGGTAGGTAAGCCTCCTCCCGGGGGTATCAGGAGTCGATGTGGTATTTAGATCTGGAAAGCTTTGGTAATCAATCGATGTCAGTGAACATGGGTCTTCTAATGATGGCGATACTGATATGAGGAATACGACTCATGATTGCAATCCTCTGTGAAGACTGTGACCATCGCAGTCCTTTACTAGAAGACCGCGACTATAGTCATAGTTCTTTATTAATTGAAAATTAAAGAATTTTGCAAGGATTGTGATCATTATTACAGTCTCAATATATACTTGAAATTGTGTTTTTTATGAGGAATGTGATCATGATCCCGATCCTAATAAAGACTACAAAATAAGACATTTTTGTGAGGATTGTGATCTTGGTCGCAATCCTAATAAAGAAGGCTGTGATCTTGATCACAGTCCTATAAATACTCAGAAACATAGTGTAATATCCCCTAATTAAAATACTTGATTATTTATTAAACATTTATTTGGTTTTAATTAAAATTATATTATCATTAATTAAATTGATGATTAAACTCATCATTACTATTTTTAGTACAAGTATAATTTTATAATTTTTGTTAATTATTATCATCATTAATATTATTATTTTTAAATTTATTTTATTCATTATTACTTATTATTTATTAATATTCCAAATTATTATTTTTTTCTGTTTGTGTATTGATATGACCAAACCCACTCTATCATTTAACTTTCTTTTTCCTAAGCCTAAGAGCCCCGCCCACATCCCTCTTCTCTTTTTATTATTTTTCATTTGCTCACAAGCCCAAACAAAGCTCGACCCTTCCAAACAATAGGTCTGAACCCGCCTGGACCTGACCCGCCATCCTGAATCCGACCTAAAAAAATTTGCACCCAATCCAATGCTATAAAACATGCCCATTAACCTATTGAAAAACAATTAAATAATTAGATAAAAATTCAAAAAAGAGAAAAAATGGCAAATCAATTTAGAAGACTATTAAAAGATACTGTAAAATTATTGTATCGAAATGATCCGAATGAATTAGCCAAAAAATAAAATCAATCGCTGTAGTATTCTGACCCATTAAGATATTTTCAAGTTTTAAGCCTATTTAAATCCAATTAAACTAGAATTGAGTTAAATCAATCCTAGTAAAATTTAATAGAATATTAGGGAACCTTATTTCAAACTCTAGACCATTAAATTGGAAAAAATAGTGGATAACCCCAAATTAGAATATTGTTTGTAAAATCTGATCAATTTCTAATTTGAGTGTATTTAATGTGGATTTTTTAGAACTAAGAATTCAGTAATTGGACTCGTGTCAAGCTCATGTGAGTGTCTTTTTACTCACTCCAACTGTTTAATGTAAAGTATTGAGAGTTAATTTATTTGGTAAATAATACAAGAAGCAGAATAGCAACGAAACTGTCAACTATCGACAGTCCACTTCAACTGTCAACAGTTCACTTTGGCTGTCGACATGTCCTTTTTTTATTGTCGACGGGTTTTTTCGAGAGTTTTAGCCACTACAATCCTGTCGACAGGTGCAACGCTCCGATCCCGCGGGTATGAAGACGTTACTACTGCGATGTATATACGTAGGTCAAAAATACCCTCATATGCATACGCTAAGTATCAGTACATGTAAGAATCAGAGTACAGAAGCACAGTGGTAATATACATTTCAACACAAGTACACAATTATCAAAGAGTGTAATCCAATATGACATGAATATTAGATCACCAAGAATGCAAAAGCATGATATGCAATATAAAATGACTGAAAAATACTCACGAGTAGGAAGATGAAAATCTCGCGAGCCGATCAAGGGGGTTAGAAGAAGAGGGGCTCCGGACAGACAACCGCTAATCCACGCTTCCACTGCGCATTCTGATCAGCTACAGAAAGGCCACCACGGTCCAGGTTCCTAAATCTGGACATGAAAGTCCAGAATTGTCAGAAAATAACCCAGCGAGTACATAAGATAAAGCCAGTTGTTGTGCTCAGGCAGTCACATGTATACATTATCAAGTGATGTGGTTCAGGCATACAGTACAGGTAATGACCTATAACATAAATGAAAATCAGAGAATCAGTAGAGAATCTGAAATAAAGTAAGTACGTGTGTGTCGATACATCTAAATTAAAAAACATGCATAGAAAATAGTGTCAAAAGCATAGGTACACATAAACATGCAATGTCGGCACAAGCCAGTAAGCAAGAGGTCGGAAATTTCGTGTAATAATCTAAAAATAACATATAGCAAAACAGAATGTTCATCTCAAGTCATACAACATGAATTGTTGAATTATAATAACAAGACAAGTCACGTGCATGGTAAATTAGTGTGTTGCTTTTAAGTTATCCTAATAATCATCAGTACAGTCTGATATTTCAATTATCCTCCTGCCAGTGTCACCCATCATTGACAGTCCATACTAGAGTTTGTGCTCTAGTAAAACTCACTCAGATCTGATATGAGTGTACTAGTATCCAAACGAAGGGGAGACCAAATATCACAAGTTTCTAATATTATTATTGTTTGGTTGTTAATTCTTATATTCATCCGATCCATATGTCTAAGTATGTGTTACCGGTACACATACATCCACATATGAATAAGAGAGTTATATTGGAAACTGATAAAGAACCTATGGATCATGTTTATAGTGGGTCCCGCCTCTGCCGGGACTACAACTCAGGAGACCAGGCTATTGCTTTCAAGGACTTATATTTTTCCTCACACGATATTTCAGAGATATAACTCCTGCTTCCGGGGACTTAACATTGTTTTCCATTGATTTGGGTAAGGGAAAACTTAAAAAAAGTGTTCGAGGAGCAAAATTACAAGTATTTCTTTACAGAAAAAGAAATTACAAGTAGATCTCCTCTGAGATTTCTGAGGAAATGTGCCGGTAGGAATCTGATCAGCGCGTGATCAATTTATCCTTTTGACGATGCGATCGGTCAGATGATCGAACTGTCTCCTAACAGGACACCCTTCTCGCTTGGTTCGGGGAGTCAGAGAACAGAGGATCGGTAGAGCCCTCTTGCTAAGGATTCTGCTTTTCGAGCCAATCTCCTCCCTATTCTTTCCTGTCTCTCCTCCTCCTCTCTTTGTGCTCTTGGTAGGCTATTTATAGGGAGAACTGGGGTATAATCGCCCTAAAATCTGAAAACAGATTGAGTCAATCTGTTTTATATCTGAAAAAGTAGCATCGTCGCGTGGCTAGAAACAGCTTCTGCGAAGCTAGGAATAGCATGTAGGGCTAATCCCTTGACCCGCTCCGCTAAATGAGGGATACTCCTTTGATCCTCTCCAGCTAATTGAGAGATCTCCTCTGATCTTCTCACATGAATGGGAGAGTCAAAAGATCATGGCAAGCAACTGCCAATTCGATTTCAATCAAAATGATCTATCTGGAGATTTGATGGGTCAAAGGTGACCATAAAGCCTTTGACCAATCAAGACCCGCAGCGGGGCTAATCCAATAAGCTCGTAGCAGAGCTAAGGGAAGCTTCTAGCGAAGCTAGGAGTAAGCTCTCAGCGAAGCTATAAGTTGGCCTTTTATGACAGAGCGTCTAGTGAAGCTGTTAGCTAGCTTTCTGTGGAGTTATAGAAAACTCCAGGGCGAACCTATAAGTTAGCCCATGGCAGAGCTACGATAAATTCTTGTAGAGCTAAGCAAACTTAGCCTCTCGTCGATTGCTCATCCCTTGGGCTCATGTGAGACTTAGTGTCTCTAGGCCTGCTCAAATCTTCTTCAAAGGAAACTTTACTTACCATCTGTTTTGCTGGATCAGTAATGTCCATGTTGCTGCCTTGCCTCTGGTCATCAGCTTGTCTTTGACTTATCTTTTGTAGATGTCAATAAGTTAGACGTTGTTCACACCGGCTGAAAATGAATGCGGGAGTCCATCTTTTTTTGAGTGTCAACAAGACCTCCTTCAAAGTTTTCGTGAATCTGCAATGGAATGGCTCAGATCCTGAAATACTTTAAACTGTCTTGATTGATGATATGTGACTCTGAATGTCGCCTTTGGTAGTTGAGTTCAACTTCACCTTTAACCCTGTCTTCGGGTGTAGCTTCGCGCTACTGGATAGCTTCTCGCTTTTAGGTAGCTTCGCTTTGGGTAGCTTCACCTTTGGCTTCCTGAAGTAACTTCTCTTCAAACTGAGTTGGAAGATGAGTATTAGCCTCGCGCTCGCTGTGATGGAGTGACGCTCCGTTCCCGCGGCTGACCGCTTTTTACGAGTTACGAGAGGAATTGTTCCTTTTTTCAAGGTTAGAATATCCTCTCTTGCATTACGAGTGAGATTATTTCTTTTCTAAATTTCAAATAACTTCGTACGTATTCCCGAGGGAGACTATTCCCTTTCTCAAGGCCAAGACTTGAATGCCTTAAATTCGTCCGCGCTTCCAAGCTTGAAGTGATGGCGGCGTGGTCAGGCCACGAGGCCTATAAATAAGACTCTTATAATCCTTCTCAGAGAAACATACCACTCACTTCTTGGGAGGTTTGCTTATGATCTCTCCCCATTGCTCAGGCAAGGAGACTGAGGTCCCTGAAGTAGTGGGACTCTCACTCTAGTCATTACTCAATTAAGAATTGGTGAGCCTCGGCCATCCACTGACTTTTAGGGAGTTTATCTTCCTTAATTTTCTTAGTATTACCAGCTATCTTATGGATTAAATTCCCTTGATCTTCGCATATGGCTTGACTTTCAGAAAAGGATTTCAGCCCTATTTTCTAGCTTCTCGTGAAGCTAGCATTCTCGCTCGATCAGGCGAAAGATCTTTCCATATAGAGTCCCTGCCTTGATCTGTTAAATCTGCCTGTTAAATCTGCAATATAGGCAAGGCTTAGGACTTGGCCTCTTCAAGGTTCAGCCATTCTTGCCATATAGGTGGGGCCTGCGTCCCTCCGGGCCAGTCTGGCCTATCCATGTAGGCGAGGTTAGGACTTGGTCCTTTTTTGAGACTTCTCCAGCCTAACTGCCTTGGGCGGGGCTGAAACTTGGCTTATGCTGAGCTAGTCTATCATTACTATGCAAGCGAGGCTATCCTCTGCTTAGCTGAAATCCATCTTTAGGTACAACTGGGTCGGATCTAAATTGCTTCCCCAAAGAATTTTGACTTAGCATTCCATCCCTTTTCCCTTTGCATTTTTTTCTTCTGATTTAATGCTATCTTGTTTCCTGTTTGCATTGCAGCGAACTGTACTTGCCAGTCTTTTGTCTTGATGAAAGAGACTAGAACCTTGCCTCTTGATTTTCAAGTTGAAGCTTTGATCATAAGCAGGCGGAACATACTGAAGCAGCTGATGCGCGTTCCAAGAAGAGGTTGGTAGTTGTTTATCCGAGATGATCCACTTCGGGAATGGGCTGGTGGTCGCTTATCGGAGATGATCCACTTCGGGAAGGCGGATGTCACCAGTAAGGTCTCGGATCCTTCCTTTGCCAATTTTGTTTAAGGAAGATTCAGCTTTCTGCTGGCAACCTGTCCTTTGGCAATTTTCATCAAAGAAGATCTAGCTTCTTGATGGTAACATCTGTCATTAAGCGAAGGATTACGGCCTTGTGCAAGAGGAAGACCCTTCGCGTCCAGTTGGGATGGTTCATCACCCTGAAAATAGATAAGACAACTTGTTTGCCTTTGGAGCAATGATTCTGTTGTATGAGAAAGATAGTCTTGGTGTAGTATCAATGTATCTTTATTTTTGAATCAATAAAAATGTTTGCTCATTTATTTGTTCCTTTCTTTTCTCTTTGCATTTTGAAAATATCCGGAATAGACTAGCTTAGGCAAGTCTTTTCCTTAGGAGGAAAGAAAAGCTTTTGGCGGAGCTAAGCTTCCCGCGAAGCTGAAGATGAATTTTCGGCTAAGTCAAAAACGAGCTTCCAGCGGAGCTAGCACGAAGTTTCTGTGAAGCTAAAGATGAGCTCTTAGCAGAGCTAAGGCTCGTCTTTTAGCTAAGGCTCGTCTTTTAGCGAAGTTACTCAAGCGTCGCGTGAGGTCAATGCTAAACTCACTGCGAAGTTAGCCCTTGGCGGGGCTGAAGCAAGACTTATCGGGAAGGCGCTTAGGCGCCGTTTTAAATTGATTTGAAACGGCCGCCTGCGCTCCTTTTGAGGAGTCGAAATTAAGACATTTTATGTTTATAAAAACCCGATGGGCTGAGAAAGAGAGTTAAGTTCTCTTTAGATTTTTAGAGAATTTTCAGAGAGTGAATCTCTTTCTTCCTCTTCTTTCCGATTTTCAGAACTCCATAGTTCTTTCATGGCTCCCAAAAGACGAGCAGGCAAAGAGGCAGCGGCCTCTGCGACGAGGGGCCCTCTCCTCCTCCGGTCATCGAATGCCTCATTGCAGGTAGGGATATTTCCCTTATATTTGGAGATTTTCATCTCTTTTTGAAGCCAATTTCTGTCTATTTCATGGTGAATCTAGAATGATCCATCGTGATCCAGTGATCTCAGGGAGTTCTACTCCTTTAATTTGACTTCGCTGAATTTTTAAGGGATTTAATTCCCCTTAATTTCTAAAAATTTAGAAACCAAGAGTTTCTTCTCTCAGCTTCTATGCGAAGCTAACCCTTAGGGCGGTTCACATTCTGTCAAACGACAGGATGTGAAGCTAGCCCTAGAAGCGTAGCTGGGAAAAGGACTTTAAAGTCCTTAGAATAACTTTAGGCACCAGTACCTTTATGGCGAAGTTAACCTTTGGGGCTTTTCTGCATTCTGTTCAGCGACAGAACGCGAAGCTAAACTTTAAGAGCGAAGCAAACACTTAGAGATCTTCTGCACTCTGTCTTTATCCAGGATGTGGAGCTGAGCCTTAGGGGGAAGCTAATTTTAGGCTAGCTTCGCTCAGAGAGCGAAGCTATGCCTTAGCATTTTTTCCTTTTCGCTATAACTTTCTTTTTTCTTCAGTTAATGAACTGATATAGCTTCTTCTTATTTTTGCAGTGCACTATACTAAGGGTTCTTTGAACAGTCTTTTGGAACAGCCAGGGGACTGGACGGCAATGTTAGCCTGCAATTCCAAGGGCAGGCCTCATTATTCATCGAGCGGAGCGCTCCTGCCCGGGATGCCCTTATCTACGCCGGAGATCAGTGTACTATGAGAAGCATCTTAACTACTGCTCCCCTCGAGGATTATGACCGAAAAATCTATCGGAAGCCGTTTTCATGTTTGGGGACGTAGCGCCCGACACCGATCATCAGGTGCTGGCTGGAGAAGGGCAATGGATTTTCTATCTGGATAGTGAGAAGTGTTATCTCCTATCTAGCAAGCGTCATTTTCCGCTGTCTTTCTTCCAATGCGTGATGAAGGTTCGAAAGATGAGGTGGCAAGTGACTCGGACTACCGACTCCGTTCACGTGGAAAAATTGATAGCTCCGTCTCCCGGTTATACAAGGGCGGGTGCTCCTCGCTGCATATTGGGTTTCCACCTCGGGAACGTTCTCCCAGACATCCCAGTGGGGGAAAATCCCGCCGTGGTTCAAACTTTTGGAGACCATTTCTTCAAAACTCATGGCAATTATCCAGCTACTGATTTCAGGACACCTGGGTGGATTCAACCTCCCAAGGCCTGGTGGAGGGACTTGACCTTATATGTCTTGGCCTATTTTGAAGAGGATCTGGAGAGGCTGGGGCTCTACGAAGCTATAGGGCAATCTATTACGATATCCAGATGAGCGTAGCGATCTTCTACACCATCTTCGAATTATATTGTCCAGTAACAAGGACTTTCTTCACCCTGTAGGTGAATTGGGCATGACTTTGCATGTGATATGGAAGTCTCTGCTCTGCCCTTGGGATCTCTCCCTTATGAAGAATATTTCCCATGCGAGGCGGAATTGGCACTTTTGGAGAAGCAGGAGCCCGCTTTGTTCAAGACTTACCGGGAATTGATGTGCCATTTTTACATCTGCTCGAGCATGCATAGGAGCCATAAGGGAGCTTCATGCAGTTCGAAGAGCTGGAGGAATTATTTGTTCTCCAACCTGGAAGATGCTCCTGAAGCGGCTCATTGCGGGGTTGCAGACGAGGACAATTTTTGGAGGATGTAAGAACACTCCCAGGGGGATATGATTTTGGAAGAATATGATGGACCCTATGAAAAAGGTGACATTCTGTGAAGTTTCCATCACCAGGCTCGTCGATCGATGTCCCGGAAGGCACTTTTGGTTGGTTTTTTATCGGTTTGGCTGAAGAGATGCGTGGTGCTATCTCCCTCTGGCGACGTCATTCTTCCGACTGTCTTATTACCTGCCATTCGTCTAGTCCATGGTCGTTCCCTTGGACTTCTCCCGACGATGGTGTGTTGTATTCAGCGGTGCCTTCGTGTGTTGACGGAGGCTTTCTGTAGGCCACCACGAACGAAAAGGGGAAAAGGCACTATCTTGCCTCGTGACGGACGAAACCCCAGGATTGGTTTGCCATACACGTATTTAATGGCATGGTTCGCCCTTCACTGCCCTTCCATTATTCAAGCTGGTGAGGAGCCTTCAGAAGGTGTCCAGGTGGCGCTTCTCCGTCGATTTGAGGGATGTTCATGTCATTGACTTATGTGGCCACGGTTCGTAAGCTGTTGCACCGGTATGAAGTTTACAGTCTTTTTCGGTGCTTTCCCTACATTCGCGATGCAGGCTATGGTGAAGAAATCAAGGATGTAGGAGAGGGGCAGACGTCGCTGAGCCGAGAGATCTTTGAATGGCTGGTTCGCATCCAGCCATCCCATCTGGTGTACAGGAGCGGGGATACCTGCTACTTGGAGCCTTATGTCCCGAGTCGATTTGCTCGTCAGTTCGGGTATGGCCAACTATATGTAGGCAACCCGAACACCAGCCTGGCCTTCATGGGGAGCCTCATTGATGGTGCTCGTGCCTGGCGGTTCTTCATCGCTGGCTGTATTGAGGCGCGGCTGTGCATGCCGCTGAGGACTCCGAACCTTCTGACAACTTTGGAGTTCTGTCAGTGGTATAGAACTTCGAATTTCATGCCAATCGGGTTTTCTATTTACTCTTTTGGTGTGAAGTTGATCTCTCAGGAGCTGAAGCGGAAAGTCATCGAGAGAGGTGAGGGTAGAAGGGTCCGTGTGCTAGGCCTCGGGGAGTTTATCGCTAATGCTAATAGTGAGGCTTCAGACGTAGAAAGCCCCCACTTTGAACGAGAAGCAGGTGCTGAGGCTCCACCAGATGCTCCTGGTGGGGTAGGCATAGCCCCATGGAAGATGTGAAGGTAGAAGAAGTGGAGGAAGAATATCCCGATGTCCACTTCAAACGAAAGCGGTATGGTGGATCTCGCAGGAAGAGGGTAGTGAAGAAGCCTCGTCGCTACACTTCCACCATTATTGCAGAGGGTGAATCAGCTGTCGTGCCTCCTCCTCCCGCTCCATTAGTCATGAGGATATCTGCTCATAAGCAGGCTATTGATAAAGTTGTTCCCGACCTGGGTAAGATCAGTTTCATTTTTGCGACATGTACTTATATATTTCATACAACTCATTTGTTTATCCTATGATTCAGGAACTGAGACTGCAAGAGAACCAAGAGCCGAGGCTGCAAGTGAACAGGGGAATTCTTATGATCCTATGTTTACTTATAAAGAAGGTGACGAGGCTAGCTACTTTGTCGTCTCAGAAGATTCCAGAGGTGACGCGGCTGACGTCGGTCCTTCGGGTGCTGGGACCTCGAAAGGGAGTCCTGTGGCTTCAAGCTCTATAGGATGGACCATAGAGGCTTCGGCGAGTCCCTCCTGCATCTGCCAAGAACTTTCCTATAGAGCCTGAGGGGATTGATGATGCCGTCGAGAAAGTTCGGGGAGAGACTGCAGCTGAGGCAGTTGAGGCGGCATCACTCTTGGTAATATTTTGATCTTTTGTAAATAATTTTCTTCCATTATTTGTCATGCCTGGCTCAATAAAGTCTTGCCACAGTGTTCCACCTTTGGGTGCATTGACTTTAAGAGAGCCAGCTAATCTTCCTGAGAGGACCAGAGGTGAAGCAAGTACTTCGACTGCAACGGACGCTGCCGAGTTGGATGCCTTGTAACACGACCTGCCCTCTTATCAGTCTGAACCGGCCAGTGGAACTAAAGAGGCTGAGGGAACAGTGGTTACGGAACCAATCTCACTTTCAACTACATTGGTAGGTGAGATGTCAGTAGTTTCGTTAACGCTGCCTATCCTGCCAACCATGGAGCTGAAGGTAATTACCAGCTCTACGTCTCCGACACTGGTTATTGAGCCAACCCTTCCTGAAATAGTCACTGCCCTACTTCCATTATGGCTAGTGTACTGGTTTCAATGAGGACTCCTCTGAGATCACCGACGATCCCTCATATTTCTCCAGCCAGCGCTTCCACTATCTCCTCTCCGGTTACGTCAGTGAAACCGGTGGAAGCTTTACCTTCAGGGGCCACTCGTTCACCGGGAGTAGTTGAAGCCGAGAAAGAATTTGTGGCTGAGCTAGTTGATAGTTTTTATAAGGGCTTGAAATGATTTGTTGCTTTGGTCTTGAAGGGCTGACTACCTCATTCTCTGCTTTGAAGGTGGTCCTCTCTCGAAGTAATGACAACATTCGAGACTTTAGAGGGGATGACCAAGCTGCCACATTGGAGCTTCTGGTGGAGAAGCTTGAGAGGGATGTAGACAAATAGCGCCGTCTCAGCAATTCAGATTTGGACTCCTTAATTAATGAACAGCTTGAACACCTTGCTGCTCAGATGCGTGAAGCTCATCTTGCGGCACAGGAAGCAGCTAAGGCAATATTTTCAGATTTAAAATTCCTGGAGACAAGGAAAGTAGAAATTGGAGATGCCATAGATGCTTCTAATAGTGCTCTTCTCGACGCTGAGGATAAGATTGAAAAGGCCAAGGAAATGGTCAAGAAATCCAATCTTCTTCTGCCCAAGGCTGAACCGGTGCATCTTGAGGAGATCGCTCAGGTAGAGCAGCTTAAGGCTCATAATGACGAAGTCCGGCAACAGGAGCTAGCACAGAGTTCAACTTCGGCTGAAATTGAGCTCGTCTGCTCTAAACAACGAGCTTTAATGAGGCCGAGTTGAGGTCCAGGCATTTATCAGAGTTGCTGAGGAAAGGAAGAATAGGCTGGCCATCCTTGAAGAACGGATCAAGTCTTATGAAGCACCCTCGTAGCTTGTAATTCATGTATCCATGTATCCCTCTTTTGAAATCAATATGAAAAAAATGATTTTATTGACTATTGTGTTGTATTTCCAACTTGTTTTATTTTCTGAATTTGTAATTCTTACTTTCAAGTTGTATATAATGGTATAACTAATCTAATCAGAGGTGATAAACTGATAGGATTAGTTATAAATTTGAGAAATGGCTCGACTCAAATCATATTGAGATGAGGATGGAAGAAATGAGCTGACGATCTTTACTGTTCAGAAGTAAATATTAACGTAACAAATTAAAGATCATCGGGTGACTTGGACATGATGATTAGGAATCACCAGACACAAAGCCTTATCGTTCAGAGGTGATGAACAAGACATAACGACAAAGAAAGATGAGGTTGGATATTCATCGGCTCAGAGGTGAGAAACTAGAAATAACCGATTAGAAATTACCAAACTCGGAGTGTTTACTGTTCAGAAGTGACGAACTGGACATAACAGTAAGCAAAGAAGGAGACTTGACTATCTGTTAGTTCAGAGGTGACAAACTGGATATAACCGATTGAGAAGCCACCAAGCTCGAAATTTTATCATTCAGAGGTGATAATCTGGACATGATGACAAAATGAAGGTGAGTCCGATTTTAGGGACCCGTCTATTCAGAGGTGATATACTGGACATGATAGACTAAGACACACCAAACTCCGAATCCGCTGCCAGAGGTAGTCGCATTAACTTAGTAGCTAGCCCACTAGGGACTGCAAGGGTGAATTGGATCTGGACACCCGTCGGTTCATAGGTAATATGGACATGACCAACTAAGAGACATCAGGCTCACAATTCGCTGTTCAGAGGTAGTCGTATTAACATGACAGCAAGAACTTCTGACCTTGATAGAGGAAAGGAGGACAAAGTTATGGACTTATCTGTTCAGAGGTGGTGAACTGAACATGACAATTGAAGTACCATAAGAATGGAGATCTAGGTATCCGTCGGTTCAGAGGTAATATGGACAAAATTGATTGGGCTGCTAGACTCAAAGCCCTGCCGTTCAGAGTTGGCGAACTAGACATAACGGCTAAGGAATAGTCCCTACTAGACTGAAAGATGAGACTTGGTTATCTGTCGGTTCAGAGGTAATACCGATTGAGAAACTACCAAGCTCAGGATTTCTACCGTTCAGAGGTGACAAGCTGGACATAACGGTAAAAGAAATAATACCATCAGGGAAAATAGGATCTGATCATAAACTCCATGGGGAAATTGATATCTCCTTCGGATATTATTTGGAAGAAATTGTTAGAGGTGTATTATTAATGTGACAACCAAGAGTGTCCATTAGGGACTGAGTGGGGAATAATAGACTTTGAAGAGAGTCTACTAGAAACTTACCGGGGAGCTAAGAAATATAAATCTCATGAAAGATTATATGTCAGAGAACTCCGAGGGGATTTATCAAGCAACTTGTTAGAGGTGTGATGTTTGAAAATCACCTAGAGGGGGGGTGAATAGGTGATAATGCTAATCAATGGACAAATTAAAAATTAAGATGTAACAATCACCCAACAAGATTCACAAGATGAATGAAAGCAAGTAAATATAGCAATGATGATGATAAGCAAGAAATAAGTGCAAGTAAAGTAAAGTAAGGAGTGCAAGAATGTAAACCAAACGCAAACACAAGGATATGTTATCGAGGTTCGAGCACCCAGCTCTACTTCCCGCCTTCCCCAGAAGGATTCTAGCTACTTCCACTATCACAAAGAAATCACAATTACACCGGAGTACCCAACTCCACAATCTCAATTACAAGCAATTTCTGAGTAGTCAAAAGACCACAAACTCTCTCTTTCAAAAGTCTCTTCCCTTACAAAAGGTCCTTAGAGAACAATGAGTAGGAATGAAGCTCTTGTTGTAAGTGAAGAAAGAAAATTAAATCAGAGAGTATTTCAAAAAATACTTCAGAAAATGAGAGAGAATTTCAGCACAAAAACCAAGAAACAAAGCTCTTTTGAATGCCTTAAACTTTTGAATTTTTTTCTTGTAATAATTGTTGTAAACAATCTCTCCCCAAACACCCCTATTTATAGGAGAGGGCTAGGGTTAAGGGATAAAACATAATTAGGATTAATCAGAGAGTATTAGGTTTGAAATATATCCCTTAAACCAATTTTAAACACAAAAAGACAAAATTTAAAACAGCCCAGAAAATAGCCGTTTACTGTTCAACGGCTAGTCCGGTCGACCGGTCGGTCGACCGCCTATACAAAAATAGAGCCGTTACAGGCAAACGGTCGACCGCCCGGTCGACCCAATAAACCCGAGAGCAAAGCCACTACAGTCGGGTCGACCGCCCGGTCGACCGGCAAGCATGCACACTGATACGTGCATCTGCCAGAACCTCGGTCGACTTGTCCGGTCGACCGGACAAGACTGACACAGGCACGGTCGACTGGTGCGGTCGACCGGCTCAGGTCAAAAGTCAAGTTTAAAACACAAATTTGAAAAGACTTTGATTTTTATGAAAAATATCTTTAAATAGTACTAAGTATAAAACATAAAAATTGATTTGTAGGCAGAGGATTTTGTATCAAAATATTTTTGTATATTTTATAGAAAATAATCTTAGAAATAATATGTGCGCAAAAACGTGTGTGATTGAGCTTCAAACCTATCCATCATTCTTTAACAAAATTCTAAACCTATAAAACTAAAAACAAATCTTGTTGAGCAATCTTTAAGTCTTGAGCCATGCTATGCCTTGCTAGAGCCCCTTCTTCTATGTTCCTTCCTTGATATGCAATATGCCTTCTTTGCTTCATGATACCTAGAAATTGTTGCAATAGCTAAGCAATGGCCTCCAAATGTGGTACTAACCTGAAACTTATCTTAAACAAACTCATTAGTACCAAATAGCACTAATTTGGTTTGTCATCATCAAAACTCAATAAATGGAGAGTGTAACCTTTTGAGCCAACAATCTCCCCCTTTTTGATGATGACAAAACAAATAGGCTACAAGATAAAAATAAAGGGGAGGAGAAAACTCCCCCTCAAATTATGCTATATAAAGAAAACATTTAAACTCAAAACACAAGAATTCATTGAAAACATAAAAACATATATTCTCTTGATACCAATTGAAACCAATTGAAACAAAATTGAAAATCACATGTTAAAACATATATAAACTCATATAAACTCATATGGAACCAAAAATCATATAAATTTATTTTTATCATGCACTAACTTATTCTCCCCCTTTTTGTCATACATCAAAAGGGTTAGGAATCACATGTTTAATCAATAATACAAACATTAAGTTCTCCACAAATAAACGAAAATCTAGCAAAATCAAGAGGTTTAGTGAAAATATCGGCTAGTTGCAAATCCGTAGAAACATAATCAATATCTATATCTCCTTTCTCAAAATGATCTCTAAGAAAGTGATATCTAATCTCAATGTGCTTGGTCTTACTATGTTGATTTGCATTCTTAGTCATGTGTATAGTACTAGTATTATCACAAAATATTTTTATATGATCAAAATGCAAATCAAAATCAAGGAGAGTATGTTTCATCCAAAGGACTTGTGCACAACAAGCCCCCGCGGCAACATACTCCGCCTCGGCGGTTGAGAGTGCAACGGAATTTTGTTTCCTAGAGGACCATGAAACAAGACAATTACCAAGAAATTGACATGTCCCACTAGTACTCTTTCATCTACTCTACAACCCGCATAGTCGGCATCCGAATAACTCGTCATTGAGAAATCTCCGCTTTTCGGATACCAAGACCCATCCCAATAGTGCCCTTAATATAACGAATAATGCGTTTTACCGCAATAAGATGGGAATCTTTAGGACACGATTGAAATCTAGCACAAAGACACACACTAAACATGATATCCGGCCTACTTGCCGTTAAATATAAAAGACTTCCTATCATGCTTCTATATAATTTAATATCAACATTTTTACCTTGGTCATCTTTATCAAGCTTGGTTGTAGTTGCCATGGGAGTTTTGCATGTCTTTGAGCCTTCAAGTCCAAACTTCTTTACGAGTTCCTTTGCGTACTTGGCTTGACTTATGAACGTCCCGTTTTGCAATTGCTTGATTTGGAGTCCAAGGAAGAAATTGAGCTCACCCATTGAAGACATTTCAAATTCAAGTTGCATGACCTTTTCAAAATCCTTGCATAAAAGCTCATTAGTAGAACCAAAAATTATATCATCTACATAAATTTGCACAATTAATATATCATTATCAACATGCTTAGTAAATAGAGTTGTGTCTACTTTGCCTTTAACAAAATCATTTGAAATTAGAAAACTAGAAAGCCTTTCATACCAAGCTCTAGGAGCTTGTTTCAATCCATATAAAGCTTTATCAAGTTTGAAAACAAAATCGGGATGAACATGATCAATAAAACTGGGAGGTTGAGAAATATAAACTTCTTCATTAATAAAACCATTCAAAAATGCACTTTTCACTTCCATTTGAAAAAGTTTAAAATTTTTGAAAGATGCAAACGCTAGTGTCATCCTATGGCTTCAAGCCGTGCTACGGGTGCAAAGGTCTCCTCAAAGTCAATTCCCTCAACTTGAGTGTAACCTTGGGCCACTAACCTAGCTTTATTCCTAATGACATTTCCGGACTCATCCATCTTGTTTCTAAAGATCCACTTAGTACCAATTATTGGTCTATCGTGGGGCTTAGGAACAAGGTGCCAAACTTGGTTGCGCTCAAATTGATTGAGTTCCTCTTGCATGGCAAGCAACCAATATGGGTCCGTCTCAGCTTCGAGAATGCCTTTGGGTTCAAAATGAGAAATGAAAGCAAAGTTACCACATAGGTCATGGAGTTTGGAGCGTGTTGTGACTCCTTTAGATGCATCACCCAAGATGAGCTCCTTAGGATGATTTGTAGAGTATCTCCAGGCTTTAGGAAGCGGTTGAGAGCTTTCCTCTTTATCCTTTTGAACATCACCAATTAATTCTTACTTTTCTTCTTGAGCGGGTGAGTCCTTCAAGGATAGTCTCTCCATGTTTTCACCTAATGGTTCAATCTCTACAACATTCTCAACAACCACATTAGATTCTTCAAACTTAACATGCATGGTTTCTTCAATAGTAAGTGAAGATCTATTAAATACTCTATATGCTTTGCTAGTAGAAGAATATCCAACAAAGATAGCTTCATAAGCCTTAGCTTCAAATTTACCCAAATTCTCCTTAGTATTTAAAACAAAACACTTGGATCCAAAAACTTTAAAATATGCAACATTAGGTTTTCTAGAATGATACATTTCAAAAGATGTTTTGGAAGAATTCTTACACACATAAATACGATTTGAAATATAGCATGCGGTGTTTATGGCCTCGGCCCATAAATATTGAGGGAGGTCATATTCACTTATCATTGTCCTAGCCATCTCTTGAAGTGTTCTATTTTTCCTTTCCACTACTCCATTTTGTTGTGGAGTCCTAGGACAAGACATTTCATGCTTGATTCTCTTTTCATCACAATAAGTCATGAAGAGTTGGTTAACAAACTCACCACCTCTATCACTCCTTATTCTCAAAATCGAAAAACCTTTTTCTTTTTCAACCCTTTTTCGAAAAATTTTGAAGTGAGAAAAAGTTTGATCTTTATTTTGCAAGAAGAAAACCCAAGTGAAACAGGAAAAATCATCAACTAAAACAAATGCAAATCTACTCCCATTTAAACTTTTAGTTTGTGTTAGTCCAAAAAGATCCATATGAATTAGTTCTAAGGGCCTAGTAGTCATGATATCCTTAATTGGTTTGAAGGAAGACTTGGTTTGTTTCCCAAGTTGGCACGCACCACAAATGCGGTCTTTCTCAAACTTCAAACAAGGTATACCCTTTACTAAATCCTTAGAATTAATTCTAGCAAGATGGTCAAAAGATGCATGTCCTAATCTTCTATGCCAAAGCCAAGAATTTTCATCAAAAGCATTCAAGCATTTAGTAGAACAATCTAAATTAAGCATGTCAATGATATAAACATTATTGTCACGAAAACCGGTAAGAATACAAACATCAGATTTAACATCAAAAATCTTGCAAGAAGAATCATCAAAAACAACTTTAAGTCCACGGTCACAAAGTTGACTAATGCTAAGCAAATTATGTTTTAAACCATCTACTAAAACAACATTTTCTATAATAGGAGATGCACCAATTTGAATGTTACCTATACCGATGATAGTTCCTTTGGAGTCATCCCCGAAGGTGACGGAGCCACCTTCCATGTACCTTGATAGGGTTGTAAAGTTATTGATGTCCCATGTCATGTGTCTTGAACAACCACTATCAAGGTACCACCGCTCCCTACGTCTTGGAGCCTTGGTGTGTACCTACATCAAATAATTTAGGACTTGATTTTGGTACCCACATTTTCTTGGGTCCTAGAGGGTTAGTTTTAACCCAAACAAGATTATTTGATCTATTAACTTGGTCATAGCAAAATTTAGCTAAATGTCCATTCTTACCACAATATGTGCATCTATATACTCTACCATATTTGAAAGCATAATGAGTGTGTGATTTGTGAGCATGAGAGTTGTGAGCATGAAAAAATTTAGCATGTGTAGTGTGAGCATGTAAATTTTTAGCATGAAAGGTGTGCTTTTTAGAAAACATGTCCTCAAGTTTCTTAGTGTTAAAAGCACAATCTTTCAAAACTTTTTCAAAATCAACCATTTTAGTTTTTAAAGAGAAAATTTCTTTTTCATCAACAATAGGAGATTTTCCCTTACAAGAAACCTTGTAGGCATTAAACTCATTTTGAATAGAAATAAGATTAGAAGAAATATCATCCTTTTCTTTAGAAACCATAGCAAGTTGATTTTTGAGAAAAGCAACTTCCTTTTCCAATTTTAAGCATTCAAGTTTCTTGTTATCATAAGTTTCGAAAAGTTCAACAAAAGCATGTACAAGAACTTCCTTACTTAGTTCATCATCTTCATCATCATGAGATTGAGGGGTTACCTTAGGAGTGTTTGCCATGAAACACATGTTCGCCGTATCCACCTCTTCTTCGGACTCGCTTTCCGAATCCCACGTTGCCTTGTATGCTTTCTTTTCCTCCGGCTTCTTTGGCTTGAAGGAGGAAGTCATCTTCTTCTTAAACTCTGGGCAATCCGCCATGATATGTCCGGGTTTGCGGCAATTGTAGCAAATGATCCTTCTCTCCTCTTTGCCTTCAAATTTTCTCCGGAAGTTGAGCTTGTTCTTCCGGTACAACCTCTTGACGTTCCGCACAAGTAGAGTTAGCTCCTCATCTTCTTCTTCGTCTTCTTCATCGTCATCATTGGTGGATGAAGTCTTGAAGGCTATGGATTTCTTCTTTGAAGTAGTGGCCTCTTCTCTTGCCTTCTTCTCCATCTCATGGGTCTTTAGGTTCCCAATGAGACTAATGAGGTCCATCTCGTCCTTGTCGTTCAATTCTTTTAAGGTGGTGGCCTTTATCTCCCATGAAGACGGAAGAGCCCGAATCACTTTCCGCACCTTTTGATCGTTGGAGATGTCATCACCTAAGGAAGAAAGACCATTAGTGATTTTAGTAAATCTTATAATCATACTATCATTAGACTCATCATCAATCATTTTAAATGACTCATATTGGGACCTCAAGAGATCTATCTTAGCTCTCTTGACTTGTGAAGTCCCTTCGTGTGTGACCAATAAATGTTGCCAAATCTCATAGGCGGATTGGCAATGAATTACCCGTGTAAGGTCATCCTCATTCAAGGCGGTTAATAGGGAGTTTTGGGCCTTGGAGTTAGCCTCATATTCTCTAAAGTTGAAGTCGGTCCAAGTGCTCTCATCACCATCGGGTGCTACATAGGGTTTGGTCAAGGACTTGGCCACTAAGCTACCCAAAGATTGCAAAAATATAGTCATCCTAACCTTCCAAATAGGAAAATTAAGTCCATCAAATTTAGGAGGGGTTTTAATGTTATCGGTCATGTTTACTAGTGTATGAATGTATGAATGAAAATGTTGATTAGCAAATTTTAAGGATCTCTCTATGGATGTTAAGCCAAAACCTAGAGTCCAAGCTCTGATACCAATTGAAAATCACCTAGAGGGGGGGTGAATAGGTGATAATGCTAATCAATGAAAAATTAAAAATTAAGATGTAACAATCACCCAACAAGATTCACAAGATGAATGAAAGTAAGTAAATATAGCAATGATGATGATAAGCAAGAAATAAGTGCAAGTAAAGTAAAGTAAGGAGTGCAAGAATGTAAACCAAACGCAAACACAAGGATATGTTATCGAGGTTCGAGCACCCAGCTCTACTCCCCGCCTTCCCCAGAAGGATTCTAGCTACTTCCACTATCACAAAGAAATCACAATTACACTGGAGTACCCAACTCCACAATCTCAATTACAAGCAATTTCTGAGTAGTCAAAAGACCACAAACTCTCTCTTTCAAAAGTCTCTTCCCTTACAAAAGGTCCTTAGAGAACAATGAGTAGGAATGAAGCTCTTGTTGTAAGTGAAGAAAGAAAATTAAATCAGAGAGTATTTCAAAAAACACTTCAGAAAATGAGAGAGAATTTCAGCACAAAAACCAAGAAACAAAGCTCTTTTGAATGCCTTAAACTTTTGAATTTTTTTCTTGTAATAATTGTTGTAAACAATCTCTCCCCAAACACCCCTATTTATAGGAGAGGGCTAGGGTTAAGGGATAAAACATAATTAGGATTAATCAGAGAGTATTAGGTTTGAAATATTCCCTTAAACCAATTTTAAACACAAAAAGACAAAATTTAAAACAGCCCAGAAAATAGCCGTTTACTGTTCAACGGCTAGTCCGGTCGACCGGTCGGTCGACCGCCTATACAAAAATAGAGCCGTTACAGGCAAACGGTCGACCGCCCGGTCGACCCAATAAACCCGAGAGCAAAGCCACTACAGTCGGGTCGACCGCCCGGTCGACCGGCAAACATGCACACTGATACGTGCATCTGCCAGAACCTCGGTCGACTTGTCTGGTCGACCGGACAAGACTGACACAGGCACGGTCGACTGGTGCGGTCGACCGGCTCAGGTCAAAAGTCAAGTTTAAAACACAATTTTGAAAAGACTTTGATTTTTATGAAAAATATCTTTAAATAGTACTAAGTATAAAACATAAAAATTGATTTGTAGGCAGAGGATTTTGTATCAAAATATTTTTGTATATTTTATAGAAAATAATCTTAGAAACAATATGTGCGCAAAAATGTGTGTGATTGAGCTTCAAACCTATCCATCATTCTTTAACAAAATTCTAAACCTATAAAACTAAAAACAAATCTTGTTGAGCAATCTTCAAGTCTTGAGCCATGCTATGCCTTGCTAGAGCCCCTTCTTCTATGTTCCTTCCTTGATATGCAATATGCCTTCTTTGCTTCATGATACCTAGAAGTTGTTGCAATAGCTAAGCAATGGCCTCCAAATGTGGTACTAACCTGAAACTTATCTTAAACAAACTCATTAGTACCAAATAGCACTAATTTGGTTTGTCATCATCAAAACTCAATAAATGGAGAGTGTAACCTTTTGGGCCAACAATGTTAACTTGACAAGGATTCATTTACTGTTAGATGTGTTTGAATATAACAGTAATTTGAGTGGACCTGTCACTCTATTGAAGACAATGACAAGCGCAGTTTATTCACTGGGGAAGTTGACCAAATTCGCAGGGATTTTGGTTTTATCCACCGAGGAGTAGGCTAGAGTCTTACTGTCTAAGGTTTAATGTTAAGATGATAGATTAGACTCATCATTTCGCAAGGGATATGAATACCTTTCTATATGGTTTTACCATTCCATGGACGAGAATTGGTAAGTGATTTTGGAGAGGGAATCAAATGGGAACAGGTCCCTTAGGATTTTTAGCAAACCCTCAGCTGTCAACAGATTTGATATGCCTTTACCAACTACCGTTTGAGTCAGGCTACCATGCTATCCCCCTCAACATGATGAGTTGTCAAAGACTTATGTTGGGCTTAAAGGCCAACATTTTCCTCTATCCTTAGCAATTAGAGGCGTTGGATTATTTTGTTACTTTGAGTAACGCGATGCTTCCCCTGGGTTTTCACTCTGTAGGTGAGTTGGGGAGTAAAGGGGTAGACACGAATTCCGTGAGATTTTGATTTGAAGATTATCATTCCTCGTGGACTCTTTATCAACCCTTATCTTGTTTTCATATTGAAAAGATTCTGTATTAGGATGTGTCACGAACCTTCTTCAATGAGTTCAGGTTGTCAAGTCATCAGCTAAACTCCTTTGATCTTTGATTCGATCGGTTACCATTTGGTCGGTCGTCACGTCTTGATATGAAAGTGAAAACAGTGGAAAGGTTCAGCAAGAGAATACGTCACGAACCTTCTTCAATGAGTTCCGCTTGATAAGTCATCAAATAAACTCATTTGTTTGGTCGACCTTTCGTCATTGGGTCGAGTTTGATCGATCGAACCAGAGCCGGGAGGTATGCCACCATTATATATAGAAAACTCAGGCTAAATAAGCTATCTGCCTGAAACCATTGCTTAGGCATGCTTGACTTCAAAATATGACCTATTCTTCTAGGTTGAAGATATGTACATGTTTATATACTAGAGAAGAGTGACAAGGCTAAAACAACTTGATCCCTTGTTTTCTTCTTCAATGTCAAAGGCATTCGATCGGCTTGATACTAGCCGATAGTGAATTCATAACCTTGACTCTTCTTTGATACAACCGGTGTTTGATCGGCTCGATACTAGTTTATGGTTGTATGATCTCATTAGAGAAAGAGAGGAGTGCTCTTTCTACATATCTTGGATCTGAAGGTCTTGATCAGAGGTGTAATGTTAACTTGATCATGAGAAGGATCTTATCAAGGATAATACTTCTTTAGGAACTTACCGTTGATTGGCATAATGAGTAAGTCTCCGTCTGAGGTTATAAGGCGATATGCTCCATTTGAATAGACTGTTTCTATCACAAACGGTCCTTCCCATTTGGGCTGAAATTTGCCTTTGGTTTTGTGCGTCATGATCATCGGTCGTCTGATGGCTAAAACTAAATTTTCTTTCTGGAAAATCCTTTGCTTAGCCTTCTTATTGAAGGCCTTCGAGATCCGCGCTTGATACAACTCAATGTGTTGTTAAGCTTGTAACCGCTTCTCATCTAGGGCTTCGAGCTCTTGGATATGCAACCGATCATTGTCCTCCTTTGTCATTCTAGTCATTAAAGCGACTTGTAATGACGACATCTAGATTTCTAGCAGTATGATCGCTTCGCACCCATATACTAAGGAAAAAGGTGTATTGCCTGTCGGGGTCCAAACTGTTGTTCAGTAGGCCCAAAGACATTCACTGAGCTTCTCATTCCAGTCTCGCTTATTTGATGAAATAAATTTTTTGAGTAGCTTGATAATTATCTTGTTGAATGCTTCCGCCAAGCCATTAGCGGTAGGGTTATAAGGAGTTGATGCCACATTCTGAATCCGATACTTGTCACAAAATCGGTAGAATACCTAGCTCACGAATTGGGGACCGTTATCATGGATGATCCGCCTAGGGACACCAAATCGATGGATGACATGGTGTTTGATAAAATTAACCACATTAGAAGTTTTAACTTCTACAAGCGGTATGGCATATGCCCACTTTGAAAAGTAATCAGTTATTGCCAAGATAAACCGGTGACCTTTTGTTGAAAAGGGGCTGATCGTCCCTATGACATCGATTCCCCATGCTTCAAATGCCACAAGCAACGGTTGGATGGAGCAACTCTGGAGGCTGATGTATGAAGTCCGCATGGATTTGGCAAGCTTTTCACCTTCGTGCATATTGGATGGCATCGGCTATCATGGTCGGCCAATAATATTCAAGCCTTTGTAATCGGTCTTTGAGTTTTGGACTTGGCTGATGAGCTCCGCATATGCCGTCATGCGCTTCTTTAAGCACTTCTTGTGCCTCTGAATTAGAGAAGTAATAGAGGAGGATACCGTCATATGAGCGACGGTATAGTGTCTTTACTATTGGATCAAAAAACGAAGAGACCTTCATCTGATAGATGTCGCTTCTTTAGGGTCATCCAGTAATATGTCATGCAAAGCATAGTCAATGAGAGAAAATCGCTAATCTCTCGGTTCAAAATATGTCGAGATGCTATAAACTTCCTTGATTTTCAACACATGTTTAGGACAAACAAGGTGTCAAGTAGCCACTGTAAGGTGATACGTTGTGTCGATTGGTAAGGCTAACGTAGCGGCTAGTGCAGCTAGAGCGTCGGCCTTAGTATTCTGAAATCAGGATACATGACCGATATAAAAGCCATCAAATGAGCTAGCCATTTTGGTGACTGCGTGATAATAAGGTATCAAATCTCCGTGACGGGCCTCATATTCTCCTTTATCCTGATTAATGATCAATTTTGAATCACCATAGGCCTCAAGGTAGTGTACCCCCATTTCATGAGCGAGCTGAAGGCTAATGAGTAGAGCATTATTCTGCCACATTGTTGGAACAGGGTTCCATCAATGAAAATGCCCTAGAAAGGACATGGTTTTGTGGTGAGATAAATACAACCCCCACACCAGAATGATCTTACCTTTAGGGTCAATTCATGATGCTCCATCGAAGAACATCTGCCATACTTCATCCTCTGAAATTATATTAGATTCGAAGACCTCATCTGGAATATCTTCATGAAGTTTTAAGTTTTCCGGAACTGGATGAGCCGCCAGGAAGTCTGCAAGCGCCTGGCCTTTAACTGCCTTCTGAGGACAAAAAGCATGTCGTACTAAGACAGAAGGAGGGCCCACTTAGCTAATCTAGAATTCAGTGATCCTGGTTTCGTCATGAGAAGACGCAAAGGATTCACTCTGGAAATGAAATGTATGGTTTGGCCGATCAAATAATGTCGTGTCTTCTGAATAGCAAAGACAAGAGCTAAGTATTCCTTCTCGATAGGGCTATAGCGAGATTCCGCCCCTATCAGAGTCCTGCTCAGATAGTAAATAGCCTGTTCATGACAATTATCATCTTTTTGAGCAAGCAGAGAACCGAGAGAATGGTCCATAACTTTCACTTAAATCAGGAAATATTTTCCTGATGTGGGAGCCACCAACACTGGAGGTTTAGTGAGGTATGTTTTGATATCCTCATAAGCTTCTTGACAGGCTTGATCCCATACAATAGAGACACCCTTTTTCATGAGTCGGGTGAACGGTGGACAGCAGCCTGAGAGATTTACGATGAATCTTCTGATATAAGCCAGTCACCTTGCAGGCCCTTAACTTCTTTGAGATTCTTAGGTGGATGCATGCCCTGAATGGCTTTGACCTTGTCTGTGTCAAGAACGAATTCCCTTTGATGTAACAATGAATCCTAGGAATTTGCCACTCGAAACCCCCAAGAAGGATTTCGTCGGATTCATCTTCAGTCGATGAGCCCACATTATGTCGAACATCGTTCTCAAGTCACGAAGATGGTCATTCTTATCACAGCTTTTGACAGCAATGTCGTCGACATAACATTCTACCGTCTTTCAGAGATGGTTACAAAAAATTATACTCATCGCTCGCTGATAAGTTGTTCCCATGTTCTTTAATCTGAAAGGCATCACGGTATAGCAATACACCCCTAACGGTGTCCGGAATAAAGTATGCTTCTCATCCCTGGGTACATCTTAATTTGATTATACCCTGGGAAGCCGTCTATGAAAGACATTCTTTCGAATCCGCAGGTATTGTCAATCATGACATCGGTGATGGGCAATGGGAATTCGTCTTTGGGACAGGCTGTATTGAGATCACGGTAATTAATACGGATTCGTATTTTTTCATTTTTCTTGAGAATGGGAATAATGTTAGCAACCCAATCTGGATGTTGTTCCTCCCGTATGAAGCTACATGCAATGAGTTTATGGACTTCGGCTTCAATAACTTTCATAATGTTCGGACGAAATCGGCGTTGTTGTTGCTTAACTGGCTTGGCGTCTGGCTTGATGTTTAGACGATGCATGGCTACTTGTGGATCAAGTCCGGGCATATCCTCGTAGTTCCATGCGAAGACATCGATATACTCTCTTAGAGTACTATCAATTCTTCTTTCTCCGTAAGTGATAAGCTTTCACTTATAAAGATGGGTTTAGAGTGATCTTGACTACCCAAGTTAACCTGCATCCCCTTATCTTCAGTAGGTGGTTCGTGTTGTTCGAATCGCTTTTCCCACTAAAAATTCAATTGCTGAGCCCATGGTTCAACCTCAGTAGCTTCTGCTGACTCTAATTGGCTACTTGAAGTCATATTAACGGTGAGATTCTCGAACATCGTTCCCACACTGACATCCGACTCCCATTCGGAGGAAGAGGTAGAGCGTGATGGGATCGGTTTGTTATCTTTGGATTGAACTGTTGTAGGCGGTAGAGGTGTAACGTATCCCAACCACCTGCATGTTTTATCATAGTAATTTGCCTGTTTCCCATTTGGCACAAAATCACGCAGAAAATCATGTCTTCCTTTTTTGAAATTCAGGCCATTCTCATGCTGCAGGTTGTATTCCATTTTCCTCATCATATGCTGTGCTGATTGTATATAATGGAAAATTTGCGGGGTTTGTGAGTCTGAACTTGAATCTGTGGCCGTAGACCTTTGCAGGTTGGCTCTACCGAATATTATTGGTGATTGACCCTTTTTAGACGGAGGAACCACTAAAACGGGTCCTTCTATACATTCCACGGATGTACTTGTTGTACCTGGTTTATGCAAGGGCATGTGTAGAGAGCTATTCGTAATAGATTCAAACAGTTCGACACTCGTAGAATAATCAAAGGAAATATTGTCATTAATCACCCATTCGTCATCATCCTCAGAAAGAGTATTACATTGAGGATTATTGAAACATGCTACAATTGGTTCACCGACCAAAGTAGCTGGCGTGTCTCCTTCAGACTCTGAATCCACCTTATTGCCACTACCATTGTTGTCAGGCGATGAATCTTTTGACGTTTCACTGACTTCCTGATATAGGAGAGCATCAGTAAAGTAGTTTTTCACCCCTTTGAATGGTTGCTTCTCAGCGAAGATATGTTGCATCATCTTTAACATATTTGAAGCACTGGTGCAGAGTAGAGGGAACAATCTAGTTAGCGTGGATCCAGGGTCGTCCTAGTAACAGGTTGTATGACGTGTCGCGTCAATGACGTAGCATGTCACCTCCAATTTCAGGCCCCCGATTCGGCAACGGAGTCGAATCTTTCCAAGTGGATGACTACTCCCTGTATTAATCCCGTATATTGTTGTAGTAGTTGCAGACAACCGATATAGTGGTATGCCAAGGAAGTAGAGGAGCCTTTTGGGTATGATGTTGAGTGCAGACCCTAGATTTACTTGTCCCTTTCAACGCATATCGAACCGATGTATCCGGTGTAGTACAAAGGTCGATCGTGCTTATTATCCTTGAGAAGCATATCCTCAGCTGTGAAAGTAATAGCAGGTACTTTCGATTGTACATGATAGGATTCAGAGCAAGAGGGTTGAGTAGTCACCCCTAGGGATTTCTGGCATATGTGTCAGAAATGATTCTGAGTTAGCCAGTGTATCCCTAAGTGCTTCTCTTGTCTCTTTTGATAGGCGAAGGAGCTTGTGTATGGTGATACGAGCTGGGATATTAGCCAGCTGGGCCAATATATCAAAGTAAAAAAGGCATGTTAAGTCCTAGGCCTGAAGGCTTCTTCAGGACATGGTCAAATCAGACTTCTTTCTGCTTCTCTTTTCCCGTTGTCGGGACTGGAGCTGACGTCGTCTGTTGTTGTGTCTTGTCAGTAACTTTCTCATGCTGTTTCAAGTATGGTTTTATGGATCGAGTGCCCGTCGGCTGAGGTACATCAGCTTGCATAGTGCAAACATGCTTTTTCCCTTCAGAATTGCTAAGAGAAGCTGATGTGAGATTGTCGTCATCTGGTAAGATTGATATAACATTACAAGATTTGCCCTTTGACTTGGATTTCTTCGAATCCCATTGTTCGTCTTGGGTAAGGTCTGGGTGTATCCACATGATTTCTTCTGTTTTCAATGTCAAGGGAATACGACCCTTACTCTCTTGAGTTTTGGCTGAAGGATGCATCATTTCTAGCCGTGCTTCAGGGATTGGAAAGGTCCCATCAGGCACTGTGACTTTTGGGATTTTGCCGAACTCGAGGGTCACCATGTTTGTAGTGACTTTTTTTGTTCAGATTTCAGAGTCAGAACCCCAGCGTCGACTAAAACTTGAATTTTGTCCTTGAGGACAAAGCACTTATCAGTAGGATGATGAACCATTCTATGAAAGAGGTAATAGTTGGGATCGTTCGTGCGTCCCACTTCATTAGGGTGTCGAGCATCCAGCAGCTTTAACTTATTCCCTTTATAGAGTAAATGAAATATTGCGATCACCTGCTCGTCTTTAAAGAAGTACTGTTTCGGAGAAAACTTAAACTCCTGATTATTGAGCCGCTCTTCTTGGTCTTCAAATGAACGTCCCCAAACAATTCAACGGACATAGTCTCTTTCCCTTTAGCTTGGGAGGACTGCGCCATGTCGCCGTGCCCCTTATTATTCATACCCTATTTGCCTTTAGGGGTAGATAGTTCAAACTTTTTAGCCGACTTTTCGGCTATCTCAGCTTGCTCGACTAGTTCCTTCCAGGTTTAGGTTTTGCCAGCCCCATATGAATCTCCACTTGGTTCAGGAAGTTATGCTGCATGTCTACAAGAGCATGGGCAATGGCAACCCTGCTGGGCACATCAGAGACAAGTTTCTGAACCACTCATATAGTCACAGAAAGATTCGCCCTTCCTCTGTACGGTAGAGAGGAGTTTGTCCATGGTTACCTCGGTATCGTCCTCGTAGAAATGAGAAAGAAATCGGGTCTCTAAGTCAATCCAAGAATTGATAGAGCCTAGAGGAAGGCTTCGGAACCAGTCGAATGCTACCCCCTTTAGGGTGCCGATGAACAGTCTGGCCATGATTGCATCATTATCTATAACGTTACTGGTCTGAGACCGAAAGTAATAGATGTGCTATTTTTGCGAGCTCTTACCATCATACGTATGTAATGTTGGTGGCTTGAACTTTGGCGGGTATGGTATTGAATCCCATTCAAAGGGGTAAGAACGGACTGCCCCTACTTTCTTTAGTTCATCCCTCTACGTTAGGGATGCGATCTGAGCTTGGATGCCTTTAGAACTTCAGCATCCATAGAAAAACTTTCCTTTAACTTCTCAGTCTTGGGTTGTTCATCGTTATGATGTTCCTCCTCATTCTGATTACTCCCGGTATCATTGTTATTCCGGTTAGTGAGGAGTTGGGCGAGCATCTGTTGAATGTTGTTCAAGGCTTCTTACTGAGCCTTGAAGGTTTGCTCCTAAGCTTCCAACCGTCGATGGAGATCATCATTACCGTTATTAGCCATATTCACCGACGCTCTATCTCTTCGTATCGAGCTGACTGTTGCCGAAAAGGCATACCCATTGTCTTTGTCCTCCTCATCAGACCATTGGGATAATCTTCTTATTGGTTCTGGTGATGTTACTGCAGTTGAGGAGGATGGCTGCTCCTAACTGTAGGGTATTTGTGACCCTAGATCTGGTGTTTCAGAAGACACCTTTTTCGTGCACCAAGACTTGGCCTAAGCCCGGGCTTTAGTCCGGATCTGAAGAACTAAAGGGAGGAGAATTAGCACTATGCGGCGCTCATCCGCCCCTATGCGGTTCCCGTCCCCTTCCAATCATATTGACAGATGCAAAGGACAGATCTGGTAGATTTCACGATACGCTCCTTTTGCGATGCTTCACGGGGGCCTACACCGATAGTCGATCAAAGATTGAATGTTGGTTTGGAGGAGTGGCGGGGATTGGTCCTAACCGGCAATGGACTGAGTGGACCGTCACCAACTAGCATCCCACTTGTTGACAACTGATTAGTCTCTAATTTTACATAATTTTCATCACATTCTCATATTTATTTGATAAAAAATTCTGCTAATAATACCTTGCTTGCTTGACTCTAGGTCCATGGTGTGCAAAGGAAGAAGAAGACCAAAATCACCATTTAATTGGTGATTAAAAGCCTACCAACTAGCCATTGACTTTAGAGTGAAGATCTGGTCAGTACAGGGGGTCAAATCGCAAATCCCGGAACCCAGACGACCAGAGGACAGTATGGGCGACACGCTACCCAAAAATGGGCGCGCGCCGCCCTGACTTTGCCGCGGAATCGCGGCATTTGCCGCGATTCCGCGGCAAAGTGGGCGCGCGCGCCCAGTTTTTGGGCCACGTGCAGTGCACGTGGCCCCCTTTCTCCTGGAATCTATAAATAGCCCCCCTGGGGTCCCGAATGCAGGAGATTGGAGTTTAGGCAAAAATTGTAGTCTTGTCTTTAGTTTGTTGTTGTTGTTGTAGTTCTTCTTCTAGTTTTAGGTCTTAGCCATTAAAGAGAAAGAGAGAGAGTGTGTAAAGTGTTGTATTTGAAGGGTGACAAGATAATACAAGTACTACTTCTCTTCCTTCTTTCATTTACTTGTCTTTGCATTTACTTTTATTTCCTTGTTGTAGTGTAAACTTCTTCTTTCTTCTTTACTTCTTTTACTTTGTTGTAGTGTAACTCCCCCTTTCCCTTTTACCCCTTTTACTTTGTTGCTTCTTTATTGATGGCTAACTAACTTTTCCATAACATGGCTAACTAACTACTAACCCACTAATTTCTAACACTTGTTTGATAACCCGTATGAGTCAATAGTGCCAAACAAAGCCTTGTGCAAATGAGAGCTATGGCATCTTAAGACGAGGGTTCTAATTCTAATTTATCTACAAGTATCTATTTTCTTATATTTCATACTTAATTCGTTTTGATGATCTATGAGTTGTGTTTTACTTGTTAGACTCATTTCCTTTTTAACTTTGCCGATACCGATAGTGCACTCGAGTCTTCCCTTATTCTCGCCTTCTAACGGATCTTGATATGGGAATGTCCGAGTTTTTGCCGTGTAAGGCTAAGTTATAGGATGAACTCTCACTCGATTTTCACGTGATTAGTTCAATGCACAAGTGTCTTGTTTGCCTATGATCCATCGTGAGGCTATCTTCAAAAAGTTAGAAATTAGTGGGAGCACTTAGTAGAAAGTTAGCCATGCATTTTTACAACTAAAAAAAAAAAATCACTTTTACAAACCAACAAAACGTTTTCCAACAATTTCTAAAAATACTTGTTTTCACTTTTCAAATTCTTTATTTGGAAACAGAACTTTCTTTCTTCTTGAACTTTGAAAGCCGCATCAAGCTTCTATCGCTCTCCCTCCTTGTGGATACGACCCGTATAGTCACTCGCTACTACGGAAGAATCGCAAAAGCAGTAACATCAGCCCACACTTCCTTCTCTCTTTTTGTCCCTTCATACACCTAACCACAACAACTATTTAAAAAATGAAAAAAAAAAAAAACAAAAAAAAAATGTTTATATGCTTACCCCGTGTACATTCTTTTTGCCATTTCTTTAGCCTCTTCGTACTTGGCCAAACCGAGTCCACAAAGACGGTAATATCATTCCTCCCCCCTATTTATTGTATTTGCATTTTTCATCTACATTCATTGAGGACAATGCATTAGATAGGTGTGGGGGGGTGCTAACAATTTTCCTTTTTCCTTTTACTTCTTTCAAAAAAAAAAAATGTTTATAAAAAAAAATGATAAAAAAAAAAATACAGATTGAAAAGAAATTTCATACTCTTTATAAAAATACCAAAAGACTGTAGGAATTACGGGAACCTTAGTAATAAATCTTTATTTTTGCCTAAGTAAAAAAGAAAGAATGGTTTGACTAAAAAAATAGGAGGGATAAGGAAAATAACTTATATCTTTTATTTAGCCTTAGTAGAATATGCATAATTCACACACACATGCTTGGGATTTAGAGACACAACTCTTGAAAAAAAAAAAGGGCTGGATATTGTGCCTCAAGAAGCATGATTATTCATGCCAAAAAAAAAAAAAAAAGAAAGAAAAAAAAGAAAGAAAAAGAAAAAGAAAAAGCTGGATAATTGTGCCTCAAGAAGCAAAATTACTCACGCCAAAAAAATTATAATAAATCTTGATTTCGTGGCCTACTCCACTCGCATATTTAACCTGAAGGGTATTTTTCCACCTGGTGCCCTAAGACCATCTGGTTTGGGAGTCATCGGTTCGATGTGTGCTACATGAGTGAAGTAGAAAGCCTAATGGAACCAGGAATAATAAGTAAATATTAATAAAATAATATTCAAAGTTATGTTGAAAAATCCCAAGCACATCACACTGCCACGGTATGCATATCTATCTAAAGCAAAATAAAAGAATGAGTTAGAAGTACAAGATCCTTTCTAAATTTAAAGAAAAATCATAATTTCTTCTTTTATGAAGGCTAAAATATAAGAGGACTTACGAGGGTTAAACCTAATTCTTACATCATTCGGTCATTTTTACTTAGATAATTGAAAGTTCTTTTTCATGTATATATATGTATATATAAATTTCTAACAACTAATTTCTTTTCCTTATTGGATTTTGTGGGTGCAATCCGCTGAAAACTCTCAGGAGACAACACTCCTCCTCTAGGGGAAACCTAGAGGTTTAAAGGCTTGTTGCACATGCTCAGTGCAATCGCGTTACCTGCGAAAGTGGTATAATAATCGTCTCATTTTTGTTTTGCTCGGGACGAGCAAAAAGGTAAGTGTGGGGGTGTGATTAGTCTCTAATTTTGCATAATTTTCATCACATTCTCATATTTATTTGATAAAAAATTCTGCTAATAATACCTTGCTTGCTTGACTCTAGGTTCATGGTGTGCAAAGGAAGAAGAAGACCAAAATCACCATTTAATTGGTGATTAAAAGCCTACCAACTAGCCATTGACTTTAGAGTGAAGATCTGGTCAGTACAGGGGGTCAAATCGCAAATCCCGGAACCCAGACGACCAGAGGACAGTATGGGCGACACGCTACCCAAAAATGGGCGCGCGCCGCCCTGACTTTGCCGCGGAATCGCGGCATTTGCCGCGATTCCGCGGCAAAGTTGGCGCGCGCGCGCCCAGTTTTTGGGCCACGTGCAGTGCACGTGGCCCCCTTTCTCCTGGAATCTATAAATAGCCCCCCTGGGGTCCCGAATGCAGGAGATTGGAGTTTAGGCAAAAATTGTAGTCTTGTCTTTAGTTTGTTGTTGTTGTTGTAGTTCTTCTTCTAGTTTTAGGTCTTAGCCATTAAAGAGAAAGAGAGAGAGTGTGTAAAGTGTTGTATTTGAAGGGTGACAAGATAATACAAGTACTACTTCTCTTCCTTCTTTCATTTACTTGTCTTTGCATTTACTTTTATTTCCTTGTTGTAGTGTAAACTTCTTCTTTCTTCTTTACTTCTTTTACTTTGTTGTAGTGTAACTCCCCCTTTCCCTTTTACCCCTTTTACTTTGTTGCTTCTTTATTGATGGCTAACTAACTTTTCCATAACATGGCTAACTAACTACTAACCCACTAATTTCTAACACTTGTTTGATAACCCGTATGAGTCAATAGTGCCAAACAAAGCCTTGTGCAAATGAGAGCTATGGCATCTTAAGACGAGGGTTCTAATTCTAATTTATCTACAAGTATCTATTTTCTTATATTTCATACTTAATTCGTTTTGATGATCTATGAGTTGTGTTTTACTTGTTAGACTCATTTCCTTTTTACTTTGCCGATACCGATAGTGCACTCGAGTCTTCCCTTATTCTCGCCTTCTAACGGATCTTGATATGGGAATGTCCGAGTTTTTGCCGTGTAAGGCTAAGTTATAGGATGAACTCTCACTCGATTTTCACGTGATTAGTTCAATGCACAAGTGTCTTGTTTGCCTATGATCCATCGTGAGGCTATCTTCAAAAAGTTAGAAATTAGTGGGAGCACTTAGTAGAAAGTTAGCCATGCATTTTTACAACTAAAAAAAAAAATCACTTTTACAAACCAACAAAACGTTTTCCAACAATTTCTAAAAATACTTGTTTTCACTTTTCAAATTCTTTATTTGGAAACAAGAACTTTCTTTCTTCTTGAACTTTGAAAGCCGCATCAAGCTTCTATCGCTCTCCCTCCTTGTGGATACGACCCGTATAGCCACTCGCTACTACGGAAGAATCGCAAAAGCAGTAACATCAGCCCACACTTCCTTCTCTCTTTTTGTCCCATCATACACCTAACCACAACAACTATTTAAAAAAATGAAAAAAAAACAAAAAAAAAAATGTTTATATGCTTACCCCGTGTACATTCTTTTTGCCATTTCTTTAGCCTCTTCGTACTTGGCCAAACCGAGTCCACAAAGACGGTAATATCATTCCTCTCCCCTATTTATTGTATTTGCATTTTTCATCTACATTCATTGAGGACAATGCATTAGATAGGTGTGGGGGGGTGCTAACAATTTTCCTTTTTCCTTTTACTTCTTTCAAAAAAAAAAAAAATGTTTATAAAAAAATGATAAAAAAAAAAAAAATACAGATTGAAAAGAAATTTCATACTCTTTATAAAAATACCAAAAGACTGTAGGAATTACGGGAACCTTAGTAATAAATCTTTATTTTTGCCTAAGTAAAAAAGAAAGAATGGTTTGACTAAAAAAATAGGAGGGATAAGGAAAATAACTTATATCTTTTATTTAGCCTTAGTAGAATATGCATAATTCACACACACATGCTTGGGATTTAGAGACACAACTCTTGAAAAAAAAAAAGGGCTGGATATTGTGCCTCAAGAAGCATGATTATTCATGCCAAAAAAAAAAAAAAAGAAAGAAAAAAAGAAAGAAAAAGAAAAAGAAAAAGCTGGATAATTGTGCCTCAAGAAGCATAATTACTCACGCCAAAAAAATTATAATAAATCTTGATTTCGTGGCCTACTCCACTCGCATATTTAACCTGAAGGGTGTTTTTCCACCTGGTGCCCTAAGACCATCTGGTTTGGGAGTCATCGGTTCGATGTGTGCTACATGAGTGAAGTAGAAAGCCTAATGGAACCAGGAATAATAAGTAAATATTAATAAAATAATATTCAAAGTTATGTTGAAAAATCCCAAGCACATCACACTGCCACGGTATGCATATCTATCTAAAGCAAAATAAAAGAATGAGTTAGAAGTACAAGATCCTTTCTAAATTTAAAGAAAAATCATAATTTCTTCTTTTATGAAGGCTAAAATATAAGAGGACTTACGAGGGTTAAACCTAATTCTTACATCATTCGGTCATTTTTACTTAGATAATTGAAAGTTCTTTTTCATGTATATATATGTATATATAAATTTCTAACAACTAATTTCTTTTCCTTATTGGATTTTGTGGGTGCAATCCGCTGAAAACCCTCAGGAGACAACACTCCTCCTCTAGGGGAAACCTAGAGGTTTAAAGGCTTGTTGCACATGCTCAGTGCAATCGCGTTACCTGCGAAAGTGGTATAATAATCGTCTCATTTTTGTTTTGCTCGGGACGAGCAAAAAGGTAAGTGTGGGGGTGTGATTAGTCTCTAATTTTGCATAATTTTCATCACATTCTCATATTTATTTGATAAAAAATTCTGCTAATAATACCTTGCTTGCTTGACTCTAGGTCCATGGTGTGCAAAGGAAGAAGAAGACCAAAATCACCATTTAATTGGTGATTAAAGCCTACCAACTAGCCATTGACTTTAGAGTGAAGATCTGGTCAGTACAGGGGGTCAAATCGCAAATCCCGGAACCCAGACGACCAGAGGACAGTATGGGCGACACGCTACCCAAAAATGGGCGCGCGCCGCCCTGACTTTGCCACGGAATCGCGGCATTTGCCGCGATTTCGCGGCAAAGTTGGCGCGCGCGCGCCCAGTTTTTGGGCCACGTGCAGTGCACGTGGCCCCCTTTCTCCTGGAATCTATAAATAGCCCCCCTGGGGTCCCGAATGCAGGAGATTGGAGTTTAGGCAAAAATTGTAGTCTTGTCTTTAGTTTGTTGTTGTTGTTGTAGTTCTTCTTCTAGTTTTAGGTCTTAGCCATTAAAGAGAAAGAGAGAGTGTGTGTAAAGTGTTGTATTTGAAGGGTGACAAGATAATACAAGTACTACTTCTCTTCCTTCTTTCATTTACTTGTCTTTGCATTTACTTTTATTTCCTTGTTGTAGTGTAAACTTCTTCTTTCTTCTTTACTTCTTTTACTTTGTTGTAGTGTAACTCCCCCTTTCCCTTTTACCCCTTTTACTTTGTTGCTTCTTTATTGATGGCTAACTAACTTTTCCATAACATGGCTAACTAACTACTAACCTACTAATTTCTAACACTTGTTTGATAACCCGTATGAGTTAATAGTGCCAAACAAAGCCTTGTGCAAATGAGAGCTATGGCATCTTAAGACGAGGGTTCTAATTCTAATTTATCTACAAGTATCTATTTTCTTATATTTCATACTTAATTCGTTTTGATGATCTATGAGTTGTGTTTTACTTGTTAGACTCATTTCCTTTTTAACTTTGCCGATACCGATAGTGCACTCGAGTCTTCCCTTATTCTCGCCTTCTAACGGATCTTGATATGGGAATGTCCGAGTTTTTGCCGTGTAAGGCTAAGTTATAGGATGAACTCTCACTCGATTTTCACGTGATTAGTTCAATGCACAAGTGTCTTGTTTGCCTATGATCCATCGTGAGGCTATCTTCAAAAAGTTAGAAATTAGTGGGAGCACTCAGTAGAAAGTTAGCCATGCATTTTTACAACTAAAAAAAAAATCACTTTTACAAACCAACAAAACGTTTTCCAACAATTTCTAAAAATACTTGTTTTCACTTTTCAAATTCTTTATTTGGAAACAAGAACTTTCTTTCTTCTTGAACTTTGAAAGCCGCATCAAGCTTCTATCGCTCTCCCTCCTTGTGGATACGACCCGTATAGCCACTCGCTACTACGGAAGAATCGCAAAAGCAGTAACATCAGCCCACACTTCTTCTCTCATTTTAATACTTGTTATTGCGCGATCAACAACAGGAGAGAAAAGTCTGGAGTAATTCTGACTTCTGTTTGCTTGCTAAGAACTCTCGCAAGTCGGATCTAGCTGAGCTTAAGCAACTTAGCGCAAAGACTCGGGTAGATCGCGTATTGATGTGTTCAGGTAATTTCGATACCACCTTCTTACTCGCGAGCTTTGGAAGCAAAATACAGGATGATGCCTCATTATTCTCATCACCGCAGAGGTGATTGGCACTAGATAGTGCTTTAGCTCTAATTTCGCGGTTAAGAGCTTTGGAAGCACCCTTAGGCGCTGCAGCTGCATAAGCACCGCTATCAGCACTCAGGGACGATCCCTTAGCTCCGCTGCGAAGAGTGAATTTAATGCTTGAGGAGTTAGGAAGCGAAGCACGCTGTGGTACTTTGCTAGCCACCTTGTTGCGAAGGTGGTTAGTACTGCTAGGTGCTTTAGTTTCAGCCTGACGGTTGGGCATTCCGCGCGTACCCTGAGGCGCTGTGCTTGCTAAACCATCAGTAGCTTCGCTCGTGGGAGCGAGGTTAGCTCAAGGAGTTACTGCTCCTGGATTAGGCGAAGGCAGAGTTGAAATCACCTAGAGGGGGGTGAATAGGTGATGGCTATATGAAATATGGCAACGATGCGGAATTAAAATTCTACTAACAAATTGCACAAATTAAAGGATAAGCGATAATAGACACAATAGTATTGCAAGAAATAAAGGAGTTTGAGTTTAGAGAAAATTCGAGCAAACGCAAATACAAGTATATGTTTCCGAGGTTCGAGCCACGCTCTACGTCCCCGCCTTCACACTTGAAGATTTCCACTATTGTCGATCCCACCGGATCTTCAATACAAGGACACACTTGTCCGATCACTTGTGATGCCGCAACACCACCCGGAGCACACTAGCTTGCTTGAGGCCGATGCCTCTACAACTTCGCTCAAGAAGAAAATGATCACACTTGATCACAAAATAGCTCACTTGCACAATCCTATAACCAATATGTAGATGTAGAAATTTGGGATTGTGTAGTGCAAAATCTAGAGAGAAGTAGAGGAATAGGCTTCAAATGGGTGTATGGAAATTTTGGCTTTGAAAATCTTTTCTAAAAGAAGACTTGAAATTCTTATGAAAATCTCTCGTAAAATTGTTTTGGAATTCTTGTCTTATCATGTTTGAAGTGACCCACTATTTATAGGGGTTGAAAAACTGGGTAAAACAGCAAGAGAGATTCGTTGGGGTGAGATCCCAACAAAATCTGTCAGAAAAATATAGCTGTTGGAATCTGTCAGACTTTCTGACAGCTGCCGGTCGACCGGGCCGGTCGACCGCCAACGGTCATATTTTTGACCGTTGGGGGACTACGGTCGACCGCCCCGGTCGACCCGAACAAACAGAGAGCACTGTAAGTGCTCCGGTCGACCCGAGCGGTCGGCCGACGTACACACATGCACAACGTGCACGTCGGTCGACCGGAGCGGTCGACCGGCTCCTGTCAGTTCTGAAAAATCAGAACTGCAGAAACCAGAACTTGGGTCTTTTGTATAGGTCTTGTGGTTTGGGGTTTTGGACCTTGTAAAAATAGGAGTATGACCATATGTCACTACCCTAACATGTTAAAACATTTTGATAAAATCTTTTTGATAAAAACTTGTTTTTCCAAAGGTCGGTTTTTCCAAAACTTTAAAGTTTCTAAAACAAATTTCCAAAACATGTTATCTACAAAACTAAGTAGGGAATGGAAATTGTTTTTGAAGCCATGAATCAAACTAAAGTGTGTGTGTGAGTGACAATCCCATAATTCTACTTCTAACATCTAGGTTTTGACAAAAAGTCTAAAAGAAAAAGCAAAATTACAAATCTTGGACTTTTTCATTGTCTTGATCTTGACTTGGTCTTTTCTTCATGTCTTGATCCGAAGCTTCCTAATGTGCTTAGCTTGGGAATGCACATCTTTAGCGGCGTCCAAACTTGTGAGTCTTGATAGTGGAGCCGTCAAATCGACCTGTTTAACCTGAAATACTTTTAAACAAATTGTTAAATACATAACTAAATATGGTTTGTTATCATCAAAATATTCAACAAGATATAGGGCTAATGGCCTTTGGGCCAACAAGAGTTACCGCCCTAACCTCGCGACTGATAGTCTCGGCAAAGCAGGCAGGCATTTTGCCTTTGTCTTCATGTGATAGGCGAGCCTGTGGTGTAGCTGCGCCAGAAGCTTCACACGGAGCTTTCTATTTTGACCTCTACATCTGCTTTGAAAGAGGAGATTTAGGTTCGCAGGGAACCTGGCTAGCCTCGCGCGAGGCTGAGAGGAGTTGGGAGGAGGCTCGTTCAGTTACTTGCTCGGCTAGGGCTGGTTTCTGCTCTGAAACCTTGGCCATCGAGACCTTCCTATACTTCCGTGTGTGGAGCACTGGACTATCTTCAGAGAGTTGCTCTTCAAATTTTCCTTGGATGAAATGAATTACCAAGTTTTCAAAAGTAACAGGCTCAGGATTCTGACCTTCGCATTGCGACACTGTCTCCTTGTTGCGCCCGAAGACTGATTTTCCCAGCGGAGTCGCCTCCTTTTTTCATTGATTTGTGTAAGGGAAACTTAAAAAAAAGTATTTGAGGAGCGAAATTACAAGTATTTCTTTACAGAAAAAGAAATTTACAAGTAGATCTCCTTTGAGATTTCTGAAAAAATGTACCGGTAGGAATCTGATCAGTGCGCGATCACTTTATCCCTTTGATGATGCGATCGGTCAGATGATCGAACTGTCTCCTAACAGGACTCCCTTCTCTCTTGGTTTGGGGAGTCGGAGAACAGAGGATCGGTAGAGCCCTCTTGCTAAGAATTCTGCTTCTCGAGCCAATCTCTTCTCTATCCTTGCCTGTCTCTCCTCCTCCTCTCTTTGTGCTCTTGGTAGGCTATTTATAGGGAGAACAGGGGTATAATCGCCCTGAAAATCTGAAAACAGATAGAGTCAATCTGTTTTGTATCTGAAAAGTAGCCTCGCCGCGAGGCTAGAAACAGCTTCTACGAAGCTAGGAATAGCATGTAGGGCTAATCCCTTGACCCGCTCCACTAAATGAAGGATACTCCTTTGATCCTCTCCAGTTAATTGAGAGATCTCCTCTAATCTTCTCACTTGATTGGGAGAGTCAAAAGATCATGGTAAGCAACTGCCAAATTCGATTTCAATCAAAATGATCTCATCTGGAGATTTGATTGGTTAAAGGTGACCATAAAGCCATTGACCAATCAAGACCCGCAGCGGGGCTAATCCAATATGCTCATAGCGGAGCTAAGGGAGGATTCTGGCGAAGCTAGGAGTAAGCTCTCAGCAAAACTATAAGTTGGCCTTTTGTGGTTCCGCAGAGCATCTAGCGAAGCTGTTAGCTAGCTTTCTACAGAGTTATGGAAAACTCTAGGGCGAACCTATAAGTTAGCCCATGGCAGAGCTACAATGGAATTCTTGTGGAGCTAAGCAAACTTAGCCTCTCGTGCGATTGCTAATCCCTTGGGCTCATGTGAGACTTAGTGTCTCTAGGCCTGCTCAGATCTTCTTCAAAGGCAATTTTGACTTACTATCTGCTTTGCTGGATTAGTAATGTCCATATTGCTGCCTTGCCTCTAGTCATCAGCTTATCTTTGACTTATCTTTTGTGGATGTCAATAAGTTAGACGTTGTTCAGACCGGCTGAAGATGAATGCGAGAGTTCATCTTTTTTTGAGTGTCAACAAACATTACACGCCCCACATGAAACTTCAGAGATATAGCTCCTGCTTCTAGGGACTTATCATTACGTGCCCCACACGACCCTTCAGCAATATCCACCATTATAAATATGATATCATACCGGCATCCATCAGTTTCCCCACACCAGTGTAAATTAAGTAATCTATTATATATATTGTCCAGTGATAATGTCCATAGTGCATACACAGTAATCCAATATCCATAATTAGTCAATTACGACGATCAACAAGAGTAAGAGTATCGTGTCGGGAGTATAATATCAGGACTCTCCTTGTTTTAAGGATTTAGGAATACAAGATTTCAGAAGTACAGGAGTCAGAAGTACCAGATGTCTGGTAGCAGTATAATAATCATGTTAATTTCCCGTAAAAGCGATAATCATGAATAGACAATGTAATACAGGTGTCAGGTGTGATAGCATCTAGTTAGGTGACACAGCATCAAGTCAGGTGTATCAGTACCAAGTAGCAAGCGTCATCTATCAGATGTATTTATCAAATATTCAGTTTCAGGTGATAGCATGTCAAGTGTCAGGTGTCAAATATTAGGTGTCAGGTAATTAACATGTCGGTGTCAGATATGTAAATCAGATGTATAATGGTAATGCAGGTTACATGAAATAATAGAGTTCACAAACATAACAATACATAGAATATGCATACAACAGTGGTGTACGATTATGAGCTATCAGTGTAACATGGGTAAGATACAATCAGATAATTAACATGTCAGTGTTATGATATTAATATGTCAGATGTTAAATGTTAGGAGAAGTACAACAATACATATAAGTACTGTGATCAAACACATGTGGGTGACCGATCATGTGACATGGCATGCGCAAAACATGTAATGGACACTAGTAATGTACTCGCAAAGCATGTAACAAACATTAGAATAGAATCGTAAAGCATGAAACAATATTAGAAAAGTACTCACCCAACATGAAATATAGTACTCGCAAAACCAAAGAACGGTACTCACAATTCATGTATAAAGTCACATAACATGTATCAAGTCGCATTACATGTATCATGTATTAAACTCTAAAATAGCATTCACCAAGCATGTAACAATAATAGAAAACACCCACCCAACGTCAAATATAGCACTTGCCGAAATATCGAAAAGGAATACTCGCCCAAATATCAAAAAAGAGTACTCGCCTCTAAATCTTCAAAAAATATTGTAAATCTGAAACACTATAAACATGTGCACGCCACCAATCCATATTAAAATATATAAATATTAATTTATTAAGAGAGAGTAAGAGAGAGGAAACAGATTAAGCGTGAAAGAGAGACCAAAGAGAGAAAGAGAAGGACAATGCAGAGAAGAAAAGAGGGAAAGAAAAAGAAAGTAAGGAAGGAAGAAAAGAAGAAGAGAAAGGGAAAAAGAAGGAGAGAGGATGTTGGTGGCTAGCCAGGGGGCCGGCCAGGCGGCGGCAGCGGCCAGAGGGCCGGCGGCCCTCAAGTAAGGGAGAAGGAGGAGGTAGGGGTGATTGGTGTTGTAGTTGGTTGTTGAAGGTGGTAGTGGAGTTGTGGGTGGTGATGGTTGTTAGGGTGTTTGTGGAGATGGATTGGGTGGTAAAAATGGAGGGAGGGAAAAGGTGATGGCCAGTCCTAAGTGGTGGTGATGGTGGCCTGCCATGGTGGAAGAGGAGGGAAGAAGGTAATGGTGGTGAAGAAGATGGTGGAGATGGAGAAGATTGATGGTAGTGGAGATTGGTGATAAAAGAGTGGATGGTGATGGTGGAATGAAGTAAAGGAGAAGGAGGTGGTGTTGTGGTAGAGGGAAGGGAAGATGGAGGTGGAAGTAGTGGATAGAGGAAGTAGATGGTGGTGGTGGAGATGTTAAAGAGAGGAGGAGGAAAGAAGTGAAAGAGAAGAAAGGAGGAGAGATAGGGAGAGTTGAAGAGGAGACTTGGCCGGCCAAGGGGCACGTCGATGGTGACGTTGCCCTGGGCTGCCATCGGCCAAGGAGGAGGGAGAAGGAAGAAGTGAATGGGAAGAAGGTGAATGGGAGTGAGAGAGAGAAATGAAATAGAAAGAATGGAAATGATAAAAAAAGGAAAGAGAAATAGAGAGAGAGAGAGAAAGAGAGAGGTGATGGGATGGGGAGTGGGTATTGGCAGGTCATAGGATAGGAGTATGGGTTGGTCGGCTGATGAAGGGGAAGGGAAATAGAAAAGAAGAAAGAAAATGAAAAGAGAAGGAAAAATAATATTATTTAAATAGAGTAAAAATTGACTATTTAGGAAATATTCCTAAAAATTCTTAAAAATAGAAAATATTATTTTAAGTACATGGTGAAACGGATTCAAGAATTCTATATGATTTTCAAATTAAAAATTTTGGAATCAACAGGCGATACCAGTCGACACTAATCCGTCGAATTTTCGAATAATTCAAAAAAATCTCTAAAAATGTATTAAACTAGAAAATGTGATTCTAAAAATAATACGAATGTGACTTTCAAAATTCAACTCCATTCGTAAATTAAATTCCGGGAATTGACCAGCGATATCGATTGATACCGGTTTTGAAGATTTTGCATAATAATTCAGAAAAATTCTAAAAAATCATAAAAAATTTAAAATATTGAAAAACAGTATTTTAAACTAAAATCGATCAAATTGAACTATCAAAAAGGTCAAATCAGACGCTACGCTGGTTTAGGGTCCCCGCTTCAAATCGAGTTGACTTTGAGTTCAGAAAATCCGGATCCAATACAAATTAATAGCATAAATAAACACAAGCAAAAACAAATATAGGGAAAAAATAAAAAATATGATCCAAATTCAAAATACGTATCTAAGTACGTATTCCAGGAACGGGGTGTTACATTCCATCCACCTTACAAAAAATTCGTCCTTGAAATTTCGGTAAAGGGAAGATGACCACAGAAAGGATAAGGACAAAGATTATGCCAATCAAGATATGAATAACTGAGGGTAGTTCTCACAAATCGACTGAACGGTAAACTCAGGATTTAGACATTTCTGCACTTCCTGCCGCATATATATCCTCTGACAGTGCCATAATAATACTGACCTGATGTCTGCTTATAAAAGAATACTGTCAGAACTTTAGAAGACTGACTCATTCTGTATAATATAAAGTAAGCTGACTTGGTGAGATAATCGACAATAATTCTTTTTGATTGCGAAGTAAAGCTGATGAAATCCATAAAAATCCATAGAAATCCATAGTGGTGAAATCCATAATATAAAATCTCTGCATGACATGAAGTTGTGCTGGACAGAGAGTCTGCAATAGAATTATCAAACGTGCCACATTCTTACCATTACCTCGGGAGTAGACTAGAATACCAAAATAAGGAAAACACTGATGAGACTAAGATAAACAAGAAAAACTGATAATAACTAATTCTGAACACTGCGTATTGATAATTCTGAAAAGGTATAACCAAGTATATAGAATAATCATACCAAGTCTAGAATATTGTTTTCTGAATGATAAACCAATTGTAGATTAATTCTGAAAATACCTGAGCTCCGTGAAGTTGGTAGAAGAAATCATGATCGTTTCAGGAATAATATAAATAGAGAATATCATAACTCAGTCTGGCAGAAGCTCTGAATCTTAAAATCCGTTCTATACTGACGTTCCTCATATAATGGAACAGTCTGTCTGATTATATAAGTGATGAGTACTCCACTTGCTGTACTAATCCCCATTTTCTGTGCTACTACCCATAGAATGTCTATATATATAAGAGTAGAATGCAAAGCAGTAAAACTATCCAATATCAGACAATAAGATGTACCGGAATCAAAGAATGCCAGAACAGAATGAGAGTGAACCACATCTTGCATTGCCGCTATCCTACTAGTCTATCCATATCTTAAGTTGGTATAAGTATGACGAGAACTAAAAATGGAAAAAGATGGAAGAAATTCAAGAATCAAGAGAAGCACAGTCAAGAGGGAATAGATAACTTTGTACTTGTAATTGGATTATATAATCACGACTCATCTTTACCATTAATTTGCCGACTGGTTGTACTGAAGATGTGAGAACCTAAGCTCTGATACCATCCTGAAATGCCCCGATCCTACGGGTATAGAGACGTTACTGCGACGTATATATACATGTCAAAATACCCTGACATATATATGCTAATCATAAGTACATGCAAGAATCAGAGTATAGAAGCATAGTGGTAATATACATTCTAGCAATAATAGCACAAGTACACACTTATCACAGGTGTAATCTAATATGACATGAATATTAGATCACCAAGAAGTGCAAAAGCATGATATGTAATATAAAAAGACTGAAAAATACTCACGAGTAGGAAGATGAAAATCTAGCGAGCCGATCAAGGGGGCAGTAAGAAGAGGGGCTCTAGACAGACAACCCCTAATCCACGCTTCCACTGCACATTTTGATCAGCTACAGAAAGGCCACCACGGTCCAGGCTCCTAGATCTGGACATGAAAGTCCAGGATTGTTAGAATATAACCCAGCGAGTACATAAGATAAAGCGAGTTAGTGTGCTCAGGCAGTCACATGTATACAGGTCAAAAATACCCTTACATATATACGCTAATCATTAGTACATGCAAGAACAAGAGTACAGAAGCACAGTGGTAATATACATTCCAGCAATAATAGCACAAGTATACAATTATCACAGGGTGTAATCCAATATGACATGAATGTTAGATCATCAAGAAGTGCAAAAGCATGATATGCAATATAAAAAGACTGAAAAATACTCACGAGTAGGAAGATGAAAATCTAGCGAGCCGATCAAGGGGGCAGGAAGAAGAGGGGCTCCAGACAGACAACCGCTAATCCATGCTTCCACTGCATATTCTGATCAGCTACAGAAAGGCCACCACGGTCCAGGCTCTTGGATCTAGACATGAAAGTCTAGGATTGTCAGAAAATAACCCAACGAGTATATAAGATAAAGCCAGTTAGTGTGCTCAGGCAGTCACATGTATACATTATCAAGTGATGTGGTTCAGGCATACAGGTACAGGCAATGACCAATAGCATAAATAAAAATCAGAGAATCAGTAGAGAATCTGAAATTAAGTAAGTACATGTGTATCGATAAATTCTAAATCAAAAAACATGCACAGAAAATGGTGTCAAGAGCATAGGTACACATAAACATACAATGCTTGTACAAGTCAGTAAGCAAGAGGTCAGGAAATCCTGTGTAATAATCTAGAAATCACATATAGCAAAATAGAATGTCCAGCTCAAGTCATACAACATGAATTGTTGAATTACAATAACAGAACAAGTCACGGGCATGGGTAAATTAGTGTGCTGCATCTAAGTTATCCAATAATAATCATCAATGCTGTCAGTCATCCCCCTGCCAGTGTCACCCATAACTGACAGTCCATACTAGAGTTTGTGCTCTAATAGAACTCACGTGGATCTAATATGGGTGTACCAGTATCCGAACAAAGGGGAGACCAAATATCACACGTTCCTAATATTATTATTGTTTGGCTTTTGTAACGCTCCGATCCCGTAGGTACGAAGATGTTACTGCGACGTATACGTATATACGCTAAGCATCAGTATAAGAAAGAATCAGAGTACAAAAGTACGTGGTGCTTTATACATTCGAGTACAATTACAAAGTTATCACCAGATGTGACATAATATTACATGAATATTACATCACCGATATGGCGCGAATGCGAGAATACAAAGGATTTACAATAATGAACAGTACAAAAGGAGACTCAAAGTCATAGCAGGAAAACTCTAGAGCCAAGCAGGGGGGCCTGGAAGGATGGTGCATCTCTGATCAGCAACTGGAAGAATCTACAAGCTCCTAGTCCGAAACCTGGACATGAGGATCCAGAGAAGTCAGAACTCCGCAGCGAGTGGTGATGCTAAGGCCAAGTGGCGTGCTGAGATAAGCACATGTGTATCGATAAATCTAAGTCATAAATATGCATTGTAAATCGTGTCGTGAGCACCAGCATGCAGCGCAAATAGAGAGACAGTAATTGATATCAAGCTGGGAACATGTATGATATAAGATGATAAGAGCAGGTAATGAGGTGATGAATAAATAGATAAGGCAACACCAGATATCTCCTAAACTGAATAAAACCGATAAAACCAATAAAACTGAATAAAACTGATTACGAGCAAAACCGATCGCACAAGCTTAGGTCACGGCTCTATGAGACTAATACATTGAAGGAATAATCCAAAAAGAAAACTCTCATCTATATACCTTTATCCCATGTCACTGTAATCCAAGCGCATACAACCCGAGTTACAAAATAACACAACAAATTGTATATTAGCATCTTATTTTAATTAGAGCCGTCTAAGTTGTAGGCTTCAGTATGCGTCCCATTCAACATACTTTCACTTACAACTTATAGAGCAAGTTATTTAAAAACTGATAAAATTTAACGAATCATGTTTAGGAGGGGCCCCGTATATGCCCGGGACAACAGTCCAGGAGTATCCGATGCTGAACCGGAACGTACCGTTAGGTACCGGGACTTATTTACGCCTGAACAGTAATAGAGTATCGCAGATCCCATAGAAATAGGCCTAGGGCGTGTGCATACCCGACAGGAATAAACAGGAGTGGGGGTGCCAACACACCCATGAAATCCTTGGTGGCCGCCAGGTGATCCCTCAAGTATGTGGCCATGCGTGACTCGATAAGACCACCATGGACATGATTATTCAAGACCCATCAGTTTCCCCCAAACTGGGTGCAAGTTATCTTATAATAATTTATTATATAATTATCAATTTACGGGAATAGCAGGAGCAGGACATGATCAGGAATTCAGGAGTACATGAGCACATGTATAACATGAGTACATGTCACTGTATATAATACAGGATAACAGGTACAAGATTCCCGTAAATGTGATGATCACAAGTCAAGTATTAATATGACGGGAGGCATGTGATAAGTCATGTCATAACAAGGAGAATGTGTTAAGTAGTAGCGAGTCGGGTGTCAAGTGATGACACATCAGTTGTCAAGTGATACAGACATGTGTCAGGTATTACCATGTAGATGATAAGTATCAAGTAATAGCATGTCAAGTGTTAACGTATTAAGCATGTACTTGGCAAGTGATAGAGTAATAGCTGAGCACAATCAAGTAGAGGTGAGCAAGCTGGAGCGAAGCTAATGTACACACTAAATGCTATCACGCTCGGCGTGATTACCGCTCGCAACGTAGCTAGACACATGTGTCGCAGCAAGCGTATGAACGCCATACTACCGCTCACGAGGAAGCCATGCTCACGGGGTAATTACACTCGAACGGAATAAGCAGTAAAGTATTGACGCTAGGTTCGCTTGCCATATGAGCATAGAGAAAGTCCAGAGGATTTTAAACCTCAAAGGTTATACCCAGAGGCTAGGTCCGAAGGCAACGGTACCTGCAGAAAGTGTTTGTTTCAAGCAGCACAAATCATGAATAATACAATTTGACCCGATGTATGGGGAAGTCAAAAGGAAAGCGAGAACACTCGCCTAAGTCTTCAGAAAACACAGTGAAATCCCTGATCTCTGGAATTCAGGAAACCAACGCGTAAACACATTCCAATAAAAAGGAGGAGAGAGAATGAAGACGCGGGAGTCACAGATGCGGGAGTTGCGTCACATAGAGGCCACAACGCGGGGTTAGAGACCCGCGTTTAAGTCATAACATGAGAAGAACGCAGACGCGGGCATGAGCTTCGCGTCACGTTGATACAAGAACGCGAAGGTCGCGTTATACAGATGTTAAGAATGTGAAGATCGTGTTAAGGAATTGCCTAGACGCGGGGGGTGCGCTTCTAGCAACTATCATCAGAGAAAGAGAGAGACAGGGAAATGAGAGAGTAAGAGTGATGCAGGGAAGGAGTGAGACGTAGGGAAGGGAAGACGCAAGGTTGACAGGAGAGAGATTCAGGGAACAGTGAAAGAAATTAGAGAAGAGAAAAAAGGAAAGAAAGGAAGAAAGAAGGAAAGAAAGAAAGAAGGAAAGAAGGAAAGGAGAGAAAGGAAAGAAAGTAAAGGGAAAAGGGGAATGGCCGGCCGTGCTTCACCGGCGGTGGCCTGAGGTGGCGACCGGCCAGGGTGGCCGACGGTAGCCCATGGGGGCAGCCCCAAACCCAAAAACCAAGGGGTACAAGTGTAGTTCAAATGGAAAATTTGGGATTTTGGAAACGAGGCTTCAGAGAACAAAGCTATAGTTCGTTAGAAAGAGCATTCTGAGGGGAGGAAGATGACGTGGTTGTTGGTGGCCAAGGTGGTGTAGGTGGTGGTGGAAATGGTAGAGAAATTGGTGGTGAAAATGGGTTGTTTTGGTGAAAAAACGAAGGAAGAAGATGGTGACGTGGTGGTGGTGTTGGTTTTGGAGAGGAGGAGGAGATGGAGGAGAGAATGGTGGAGGAGTTGGTCGAGATGATGGTGGAGATGGAGGGTGGACGGCCAAGCGAAGCAAGGCGGCTGCGTGCTGCTGTTGGCTGTCTTTTGCAGTTGGAGAAGAAAGAAGAAATGAAAGGGAGAGAAAGAAAGATGGATGTATATATAAAGGAGTTGTTTTGATTATTACAAGTTTGCCATTAGTTTAAAAGAGATAAAGAGATGAGACTTGCGTCTCATTCTAAAATGGGTTGCATCCTCATTCAACTCAGACTCGCGTCTAGCAATTGCCCAGACGCGAGGATGAAAGCTACGTCCAGAGAAAACGCGAGATCGCGTTTAACAGAAAGGACAAAAGTCATGATGACTTGATCAGAGTTGATCTGAAGTGCATTAAATGCAGAACAAAAATGAATCTCTGCATTAAAAATCAGATCTGTATCTGGTGATCCTTGCGTCTGAAGAGGGAGAGAGAAAATGAGAAAAAGGAAAAAAAATAAAATATCAGGATAAGGTTCATGTATCTGGGAAAATACCGAAAACTTCAGAAAAGCCCGGAAAATGAAATATCTCGAAAATTTTTCCAAAATTTCTCAAAAATAATAAATATTATTTTAAGATGTTTGGAGAAATCAGTTTTCAGAGATTCAATCTCATTTTCAAAATAAAAACCCTGAAGTCAACCGTCGATACTGGGTTGGCCGGATTTTGATAAATTTTGAAAAATCTCAGAAATTATATTTAAATAGAAAATATGATTTTAAGAAATAATGCAAAAGTCATTTCTAGAATTTCAATTCCATTTGTAAATTAAAAATCTGAGAATCGGTCAGCGGCACTAGTCGACACTGGTTTTGAAGATTTCCAATTTAATTCAGAAAAATTTCAAAAAATCATAGTAAATCTAAAATATTAGAAAAATATGTTTGAAACTGAAATCAGTCAAATCTGAATACCAAAAACACTAAATCAAGTAATATTCTAGGGTCAGGTTCCCGGTTCAGATTAGGGCTGACTCCGAGTTCACAAATCCCGATCCAAGGCGAAACGATCATATAAATAATTTATAATACAAAACAAATACAGGAAGTAAATCAAAAAAATATGATCAAGAAATCTGAATACGCAACTAAGTACGTATTCTGAGAGCGGGGTGTTACAGTTGTTAAATTCTTATTATTCATCTGATTCATATGTCTAGGTATGTGTTAGCGATGTATATATATCCACATGTGAATAAAATGAATTATATTGGAAACTGATGAAGAGCTGATGGATTATATTTATAGTGGGTCCCGCCTCTGCCCGAGACTACGACTTAGGAGATCAGACTATTACTTTTGAGGACATATATTATGCCTCACACGACACTTCAGAGATCAGGCTCCTGCTTCTGAGGACTTATAATTACGCGCCCCACTGACACTTCAGAGATATAGCTTCTGCTTCCGGGAACTAATCATTACACGCCCCACACGACACTTCACAGATACCCACCATTATAATTATGACATCATACCGGCATCCACCAGTTTCCCCCACCCCACTGTAAGTTGAGTAATTTATTATATATATTGTCCAGTGATAATATCTACATTGCATAGATTAGTCAATTACAGGGATCAATAAGAGTATAGTGTCAGGAGTATAATATTAGGAGTCTCCTTATTTTAGGGATTCAGGAATACAGGAGTTCATGAGTACCAGATGTCTGGAAGCAGTATAATAATCATGTCAAGTCCCCGTAAAAACAGTAATTTTGAATAGGCAACATAATACAGGTGTCTGGTGTGATAGCATCCAGTCATATGACACAACATCAAGTCAAGTGTATCAGTACGAAGTAGCAAGTGTCATGTAATAGGTGCATTTATCAAATAATCAATTTTAGGTCATAGCATGTCAAGTGCCAGGTGTTAGATATCAAGTGTCAGGTAATTAACATGTCGGTGTCAGATATGTGTATCAAATGTATAATGGTAATGCATGTTACATGAAATAATAGAGTTCACGAACATAACAATACGTAGAATATGCATATAACAATGGTGTACAATTATGAACTATTAGTGTAACATGGGTGAGATGCATTCAGATAATTAATATGTTGGTGTCATAATATTAGTATATTAGATGTTAAATGTATGCAATAGTACAACCATACGTGTAAGTATTGTGATCAAACAACATGTGGGTGACAGGTCATGTGACATGGCATGCACAAAACATGTAACGGACACTAGCAACGTACTCGCAAAGCATTTAACAAACATTAGAATAGAATCGTAAAGCATGGAATAACATTAGAAAATTACTCGCCCAACATGAAATATGGTACTCACATAACCAAAGAACGGTACTCATAATTTATGTATAAAGAAATATAACATGTATCAAGTCGCATAACATGTATCATGTATTAAACCCTAAAATAGCATTCACCAAGTATGTAACAATAATAGAAAACACCTCCTAACGTTAAATATAGCACTTACCCAAATACCGAAAGGAGTACTAGTCCAAATACCGAAAAGGAGTACTCGCCCAAATACCGAAAAGAGGTCGCCTATAAATCTTCAAAAAATGCCATTCTGGAACACTAGAAACACGTGCACTCTACCAATCCATATTAAAATATATAAATATTAATTTATTGAGAGAAAGCAAGAGAGGAGAGAGAAATAGTGTGAAAGAGAGAGAGAGTTAGAGGAGAGTTAGAGAGAAAGTAGAGAGAAAAAGAGAAAGAGAGAGAACATGAGAGGGAGAGAGGAGAGAGAGAGACCGGAGAGAGAAAGATAAGGACAGTGCAGAGAAGGAAAGATGGAAAGAAAGAAAAAGAAAGAAAGAAAAGAAAGAAAGAAGAAGAGAAAGGGAAAAAGAAGGAGAGAGGGGAGGGGGTTGGTGGCCGGCCAGGGTGCCGGCTAGGAGGCGCCGACGGCAACAGCCAGAGGGCTGGTGGCCCTTAAGCAAGGGAGAAGGAGGAGGAGGTGGAGGTGATTTGGTGTTGTAGTTGGTTGTTGAAGGTGGTAGTGGAGTTGTGGGTGGTGATGGTTGTTGGGTGTTTATGGAGATGGATTGGGTGGTGAAAGTGGAGAAGAGGGGAAAGGTGATGGTCAATCCTAGATGGTAGTAATGGTGGTCGGCCATGGTGGAAGAGGAGGGAAGAAGGTGATGGTGGTGGAGAAGATGGTGGAGGTGAAGAAGATTGATGACGGTGGAGATTAGTGATGAAGGAGTGGATAGTGATGATGGAATGAAGTGGAGGAGGAGATGGTGGTGTTGTAGTGGAGGGAAGGGAAGATGGAGGTGGAAGTGGTAGAGGAGGAGGGTGATGGGTTTGGAGGAAGAAGATGGTGGTGATGGAGATGTTAAAGAGAGGAGGAGGAAAGAAGAGAAAGAGAAGAAAGGAGGAGAGATGGGGAGAGTGGGGAGGCTTGGCTGGCCAAGGGGCATGCCGGTGGTGGCGGTGCCCTGGGCTACCATCAGCCAATGAGGAGGGAGAAAGAAGAAGTGAATGGGAAGAAGATAAATAAGAGTGAGAAAGAAATGAAATGGAAAGAAAGGAAATGATAAAAAAAAAAAAAAAAAGAGAAGTGATGGGATGGGATGGGTATTGGCAGGTGATTGGAGAGGAGTATAGGCTGGTCGGCTAACATGGGGGAAGGAAAAAAGAAAAGAAGAAAAAATGAAAAGAGAAGGAAAAATAATATTACTTAAATAGGGTTAAAATTGACTATTTCGGAAATGTTCCCAAAATTTTTTAAAAATAAAAATATTACTTTAATGTACATGGTGAAATCGGATTTACGAAATTCTATCTGATTTTCAAATTAAAAATTCTGAAATCAACCAGCGATACTAGTCGACACCAAATTAGGTCAAATTTTCGAATAATTCAGATGTATTAAAGTAGAAAATATAATTCTAAAAATTATGCGAAAGAAGATTACAAAAATTCAACTCCATTTGTAAATTAAAATCTGAAAATTGACCAGCGATACTGGTCGACACTAGTTTTGAAGATTTTTCAGAATAATTCAGAATAATTCTAGAAAATCATGAAAATCTAAAATATTGGAAAGCAGTATTTTAAAGAAATCGGTCAAATCAGACTATCAGAAAGGTCAAATAAGACAGTACACCGGTATCAGGTCCCTGGTTCAGGCTCGGGATGATTCTGAGTCCAGGAAATCCGGATCCAATACAAAAAAATAGCATAAATAAACACAAGCAAAAACAAATACAAGGAGAAAATAAAAAAATATGATCGAAAATAAGAATATGTATCTAAGTACGTATTCTAGGAATGGGGTGTTATAACAGGCCTACTGCATGACAGAGTTTCAGACTTTATTTAGGATTCAGTTTTGGGTTCCAAATTTAGATTCTTATAGATTTTAAACTTTTTTATTTTGAATTTAGCTTTCATAAATAGAATAGGATTTTTGTAAGCCTATATAAGGGCCTTGCATTCTTTACTTGGTAATCAATCTTTTAACCAACTTTTTATGAATCAAAATTAAGATTTCTCTCTTAAATTACTCATGGATTTGAGTTCTTATCTTTAGCTCGTGGATTATGGTCGTGTTGCTCGTGGATTTGAGTGGTGTGTTCATGAATTCGAGCATGATTTTTCTACCTAAAGGGTTTTCAAGGATTCGTCAGCGATGGAACGAGATTTAACCGGCGTTGTTTATTTTCCCGCTTCCCGTTCTGCGTCAATTAGTATCAGAGCTAGGCTACTTTTTGACGATGATAGTAGATGACGATGAATTGTAAGGCCTTTCTAAAAGGAGAGGCATTACTCGAAGTAGGGACAAACCTTTACAAGGATGTCTCTTAAGATTTATGATAGAAGTCTAGCTAATGTTACGTACCAAAGTGATATGTCATCAATCGTATCAATCACCACCGTATCAACCACCACCACATCAACCATCACCACATTGATCACCACCACATCATCCATCACCGAGGTATCATCTACAACATCCTTATTTTCTGAATTTTCCATAAAGAGGAATCACTCGTCTATCAGTCTAATGATTTTGAGATAATTATAGAAGGCAAAGGAGGTTCGCTAATCCTAATCCTAAAGGAGAGGCAGATACCCCCAACCCTAAATAGGAGAAGCAAGTTTCCTAATTATATCCGTGGACATAAGAGGAGGATATTCAAATCTTGATGAGTTTTCTATCCTATTCCTTCTTTTGATGGGAGTCATAATGTTGAGTGAACCTTTCTTTGGATCGAGGAAATTGATAATTTGTTTGACATAGAGTATATTCTCATGGAAGATCATGTCAAAATTTGTGAAACTTAAAGGAAGGGCTGCGACATGGTGGGATCGATTTCAAAATATGCGTATGTATCAAGGCAAACCAACCTATAAGAAAATAGAGCCGGATGAAAAGACTCTTACAAGCCCATAGCTTTGCTTTGAAGAAAGAAGAGATGGAGAATCGACCTTACCGTTCATAAGATTTAATCAGTCAAACAAGACAGCAAAACGCAGCCACAAGTTGAAAAGTAGTCGACAAAAAGGAATCCATCAAACTTCTTCCAAGAAGCTATCAACCAAGCACAATCTCTCGATAAAATCATGAAGCTTATGCCACCTACTCCTAGTTCAAAGGAAGAGAAGCAATAATTCATCCCCGTATGCAATCAAGGCGAATTCTTCGTGGAACCCAAGGAAGTAGAGCAAGGCTTTGCTTTAGAAGATATTTCTCCAACCAACCATGAAATCCCTACGGAGATCGACAAATCACTAGACAAGTGTAAAAAAGTTGGACACGATAAGCTTTGAAGTGTCAACACCCGTGGAAGATATTCTGCATCATGGTACATTTATTTTTCATAGTTTCAAGGATTCTTTCATGTGGAAGGAGAGTGCTAGAGATGAAAAACTTTAATTTCTTCAAGTTCATATCACCTACTTTCAGCAAGTGGGCGCAACATGTTCCTCAAGGTATGCAAATTCTATCTCCACTCGTACTTTGAAAAATTTTCTTCATGAAAGCAAGCCAATAAATTATGGGAGCATAGTATGTGTATGAACGGTGATGATGAAAGAGCACCAACTGATTAGCATTGATTATCAACCAATTCAAGATGGTGATTAATACTATATGAAGTTTAATGAAGATCGTAGAGACGGATTAAGTTTTAGAATCACAATTTTACAGAGTTTGATAAATTCAATAAGAAGTATAAGGCAACCACTGAAAGAATAGGTGAGAGAAACTATTCAAGGAGAAAGATATGATATGGTATATTTGAGAAGAGAGAGATGTCAACTTAAGAGTCTCTACCAAGCAGTTAAATCCTGATAGAAACTCAAGGATGAGTTCATTTGCAGAGGGAGGGGACTGATACAGGAAGTAGAATAACAACAGAACTGCCAACTGTCGACAGTCCACTTCAACTGACGACAATCCACTTTAACTGTTGACATGCCACTTCAGCTGTCGATAGGCCCCATCTTTTTGCTATCGACAGAGTTTTTTTTCGAGAGTTGAAGCCACTACAGCCTATACGACAGCTATCGACAGGCCTACTCAGCTGTCGATAGGCCTACTGCGTGACAGAGTTTCAGTCTTTATTTAGGATTCAGTTTTGGGTTTCAAATTTGGATTCCTATAGATTTTATACTTTTTTTTATTTTGAATTTAGTTTTCATAGAAAAATAGAATTGAAAGCCTATATAAAGGCCTTGTATTCTTTATTTTATAATCAATCTTTTAACTAACTTTTTATGAATCAAAATTGAGATTTCTATTTCTCTCTTAAATTACACATGAATTCGATTTCTTATCTTTGGCTCATGGATTCGAGTCTTGTTGTTCATGAATTTGAGTGCTTTGTTCATGGATTCGAGCACGATTTGCCTACATGTAGTGTTTTTCATGGTTGTCTGCGCTAGAAAGAGATCTAGCCGGCGTCATTCTTCTTCCCTCTTTCAGTCGTGTGTCAGTATTTACTTTTGAATTGCTTTTTAAACTTCTGTCATATAATGTATCTAGAAGATTGTGACATTTTAAAAATAAATCTCTAATACCATATGTTTGTCCTATAATGTTTATTACATCTCTAGAATGACTTACCGTATTTAGTAATATATGCGTTCACTGATTCTCATCACGTGTTATTTTCACATCACCTAGATTACTGAAATAATATGACGACAATAATAATAACAGTATAAACAGTATGTCAATATGACAATATAAGGATATCACTCTATGTTAATCAATTAAACAATCTCAAACATGTATATCAATGAGCACAAATAATATGAAGCATTTAAAGATGTAAACAATATAAACATGCAAGATATTAATAGAGTGAGTTGAGTTGAGAGAGAAAAGCAAATGCAACACCGAAAGTTTATTTCGAGGTTTGAGCAACTTCCTCACGTCTCCGCCTTCACCGTAATGAAGGATTTTCTACTATTGAGCCAATCCCAATCCCGCAAGATCACTTCGGTACAATCTCCCTCAAGAGCTCTCGGACCCGCAAGTTTCTTACCGTTCTTGCAAGGACCACAACTACAACCTCGAAAGCTTGCTTCAAGGCCGCAACCTGAAACCACTCTTAAATACAAGAAATGATAGGGAACAACACTTTTGTTCACAAACAAAATCTCTCACAAACAAGAAAAACCTATAGAATAGATATAGAAAAGATAAGCTCAAGTTATGTGAGAAAACTAT
>JAVJIF010020258.1:0-63037 GCA_038442645.1 Agave tequilana | reverse complement strand
GGGGACTAAAGGTAACTAAAAACATTTAATCCCACATTAGCCTGAGATGGAAGTTTGAAGTGTTTAAATAGAGAAAAATAAGAACAAAGGGTGTGCCCTTTGGATACTTGGCCCTTTGAATACTTGGAGTTTTTGCGCGCGATTAGGGGAAACCATGCCCACGCGCGCGGGTGCCGGGCTCGGGTTCGGGCCGGTTCTTTTTGAACCGGGTCTCATTATAGCGGATTGTACCCGCAACAGCGCACAAAAACACAAAGATCCTTCTTCTACATTCTGAAGTGAACTTCCTTCTTCTGCATTCTGAAGTGAAAGTCTGCATTCCAGATTCTGAAGTGAAAGTGAGAAGAAGTAACTTGGATTCTGAAGATTCGTTCTGAAAGAAGGCTCAAAAAATTCAACAGATTCTTTAATAGAATTGTTATCTGAATCTTGACTTTCAAAGAAGAATATTCTTCTATTTTCCTCCTTTCTCTACAGTCGGTCTTCCTCTAAATAAAGACAATATTCTCTCTAAAATTTGTCTTGATCCTGCTGCTTTGATAATCCTGTGAAGGTACTGGTTAACTATGTTCGACCATAACGGTGATTTAGTATTGCTATCCAAATACCATGAAGGAGTGTTGTATCTGGAGACCAGTGTCCAGTAACCCGTTAGCACCGTAGCGGGGGACGTAATTGTCTTAAGGAGATTCGCTATAAGCGTACCTCACTCTAAATACTGTATAAGTGAATTAATTTTCTTTATACAGGGGTTATACTGATATTCAGTATATTGAGATTGACTTATACCAGTCTAATTGGTGTTTAACCAAGGAAGGTAATTGAAAGGTGATTCTGTAATTAAGGAACGTTCTATTGAACGAAAACCTCCCACCTGATATTCACCGACCTGACCAATTAAATCAGTGACATTGATTAGTTGTAAATTGATCCTAAAACTAACAATATCCTGTCATACAAGTAAGAACCTGACATAAGTAAGAAGATATAACCCTGAAATTTGTAAAGTGGAGATTTTAGCAGTGCAAGAGGCTCCATTTAAAGTTTAGGCTTTACAGGTTCAATTATCATCATTTTCATGCTACGTAAAGTTCAGGCTTTGCATAGCTCGGCACAGGGATTAAGCTCATGGAAACTTCTTAAGGGTTTACCCACGAGCCCCTATAGTAAAGGGGGTTTCTTGCCACAATTTACCCTAGAACTTGTACAATCTCTAGATAAACGTTATACTAAAAGCATGGTTTCAAATATTAGCTGACTTTCCACAATATTGTATCAGCTTTGAGGCTCGATCGTGCATTGCGGTTCAGTTCTGGACCTGAGTTTGGCGCGGTGCGGTTTGATTTTTTTTTGAAAAAAGCACTGAACCGATCGATGCTCATTCCTAGTCGTGTGTTTCTACCACTTTACTCGCTTCTTTTTCCATGACTTCATCATCATCATCATCATCATCATCATCATCATCTCTATAAAGCACAGACACTTCAAGTAAATGATGTGTCTGTATCGGCTACGTGTCGGACACTGACACTTGAAAGACACTTGCCCAACATGCATTGAATATTTTGAAGTTGTGTCAATTTTATAAAATCATAAAATCGTGTGTTGCCACTATGTCCAATGCCATGTTGCTTTAATTAATATCTAAAGATCACCTGTTGGATACCTAAAAGTCACATAACGCTTAGATAAATATGAAAAAGAATGTCTCTTTGACATAAACAAGTATGTTAGTAGAATCTAAATACATCACAAACTAGGTGTAGTATTAATTAGATTTTTTTTATTTTGTTTTGCTCATTACTTTGTTAGAAGTTGTAGATGTAAATCATTCAAATTTTATTTTGTTTTACATTTTACTTTTAATAGAACACATCCTAATCACTATGAGTTTGATATGTATATAAATACACATATACACATAGTAATACTATTGTGTTCTCAGATCCTATATTTTAAGAATTTGTCGTGTCGTCATGTCTATATAGTTTTATCCGTGTCTCGTATCTATGTCTTACTTCATAGATCATCATCAACTACACATAGATCACAATTCTTATCTATGTTGCAGGGACACGGGGCACTCCGACATAGACACGACATGCGGATATGTGACAAAAAATACACATGACACGCATGTCCGACAGTGTGCCGACACATTTCGGCCCAGTTTGCTACTATTCCAATAATTTAAGTAGCATTGCCTTCTTTAATACCAAAGAAGGATCAAACTGAAGTAAATAAATAGGAGAGCGGATTCTTTAGCATTCTTAATTGCATGACACTTTAACCTATAAATGTTAGGCATTCCTTCACCATTAATATGGATTACGCCTCCGTTTCTTCTCATATTTTTGCGAAACTTAGATTCCATATATTCCATTTCAACGAGGGAGATTTCAAATCCTCTAGAATTATAGAAGTTATTCATTGGCATTGCATTATTATTATCATCATCATAAATCCCAAGCCTAAAAAGCAACAAAAAATCGAAACCCATTTGTAATTGTTTCAAGATGGACTCAATTTCAAGCAACATTACTTTCTTTAATACCCCCCCCCCCCCCCCCCCCCCCCCCCCCAAACAAAAAAAAAAAAAAAAAAAAAAACAATTAAAGTAAATAGAAGAAAAGTAAGAGATGCATTCTTTTAGAGTTCTTAATTGCATGACACTTAATCTTGGACATTTCTTCTCCACTAATATGGATTACGCCCTCATTTCTTCACATAGTTTTACGAAACTTAGACTCCATATATTCCATTTACACAAGGATCATTCCAAATCCTCTAGAATTGTAAATTTTTACATTGTTAATGGCAATGCATCATCGTCATCATCATCATAAACCCGGATCTACCCCCCACCCCCAAAATTAAATAAATAAATAAAAATAAAAACCATGTTATTATTTCAAGATGGACTCAATTTCAAGCAGTATTGTCTACAAATCTTAGACATTTCTTCGCTATTAATATTGATTATGTCCTTGTTTATTCTCGAGTTTGCACACTCCGTATATTCCATTTTCACAAGGATCATTACATATCCTCTAGAATTATAAAAGTTGCACATTGTTAATGGCATTGCATTATCATTAACCCCCAAACCACACACAAAAAAAAAAATCAAAAAAAAACCCACAAAAAATCGAAACCCTGCTATTATTATTTCAAGATGGCTTAACTTTAAACCGCATTGTTTATAAATCTTAGACATTTCCTCGCCTTTAATATGGATTATTCCAGTTCCACAAGGATCATTCCAAATCCTCCAGAATTATACAAGTTACACATTGTTAATTGCAATCTCAAGGTCGGGGTTACCTCCGTAGAGGAAGCGGAACTGGGCGAGGGTCTCCTCAAGGTCGGTGACGGCGACGCCGCAGCCGCAGTCACGGAGCATCTCGACGACTGTGCGGAGGGCGAGGTAGAGGCAGTGGCTCTCGACGTTGCCGGTGTCGACGAAGGAGCTCAGGCAGCCGTGGTCGTCCTCTTCCACTGCCGCCGGTCCTCCTCCCTCCTCCGCCGTCGCGTGGTGTGGTGGGCGATCGAGGATTCCATTTGCTCAAAATTGAGAATTTGAGAGAGAGACAGATTAATGAAATGTACGTTGGCCCAGCCTAGAGGTGTAAGCCCAGCCCACCAATTAAATGCATGTATTTAGCTCTGTATATGGAAAACCTTCTTGACATCAACAAAATTTACAGGGAAAAAATGTGTGTGTGTGTGTGTGTGTGAGAGAGAGAGAGAGAGAGAGAGAGAGAGAGAGAGAGAGAGAGAGAGGAGCATAATATTCAAATTTTGGTGTCACAAATATTATTAGAAATAGACAACGTGGAAGCCCATTTCTGTTGTAGCATGCTAAGCTAATTATATATATATCTTACTGCAATATGACTACCTTAGCTATGGCAATTGAAGGCGGCAATAATTTGCGAGGATGGGAATTCATAGTTAGGTTAGCAACGATCGCGTTAGATTTAATACAGTTTTTGATCCAATAATAAAATCGAGTTTTGTGTAAGCAAATGTGATGTATCAAGCATGAGACCTTATGGTTTCTCTTCTCTGATGACCCTTTGGAAAATTTTGAAAGGCTTGAGTGTTGAGCTTATAGCATAAAGAATAGTTGATCAATACTGGACCACTTGGTTGCTGAAGAATTGGCACATTATGCAATATGCACCAACTTGGCCAACTATTGTTTATAAGATCAGATATTTGCAAAACTTAGGCTAATAATGAAAGATACACTAACTGATTAGTTTAGTATGGTCTAACTCTTAGCCAGATTGAATCTAGTAATATTTTGAAGAAGATTATGATTTGAAATATGCTTGATTCGGAGGTATATAGCTCAATCTTGTAGACCTGAAGAAGCAAAAAATATTTATTCTCATCTTCTTTTTTTTTTTTTCTTTTTTGTTGCTTTGCTTGTTTGCAAATGTAATTGCACAACAATGTAATACCCTCTACTTTTTCTTTTTCTTTGTTTTTCTGTTTTAAATCTAGTCGAAAATTTCCATTTTTACTTTCGATATGATATATGTTGGTTTTATATAAGAGTATAAGTTGCATCTTATCTCTCGAGGCCTTTATTTTTTTTGTTTTTTTTTTTTGACCAATGATTCTGATAAAATAATGATGATCCTTGTGGTCCTTTCTTGTACAAGGCCATGCATTTCAGATCTTTGCAGCAAGAAATTATGCAAATTGAGATACATAATCTGACACTTTTTGCCACCACTCTGACACTTACAAATTCCTTTACAGGAAAATAAACACTGAAAAAATTTTCAGTAAAAAAAAAAAATATGTAATTTTCTTAGAATATGTATTTATCTTCGCTATGACTAGTAATCAGTGATCATGATTCATAGCATAATCTATGATGCATTCAGCACAATGGCTTTAGACCAGAAGTAGCTTAATTTGCATCATGCTTATTATTTGAGGTATTGAATTTAAGCCAATTTTCATGTCCTTTAAATAATATTCTTTTGATGAGTAATGTGTGGGCACAAAATCACTCATAATTCTTTAACTTCTTCTGCTACTAACAAGTAAATTTCTAAGAAAATAGCATATATTCAGAACTATAGATCACTGATGATAATTAAATTTTGGAAAATTAAGAACATGCATATAGTATAATGAATTAGAAGTTTATTATTATATTTATTTATTTTTTATAAATTTCCTCACCTAAAAAGAAAGCCAAGAAACAAGAAAACTGTGAGATAATCTTGTGCGTGCATCATCTTCACGTGGTTAGGGCCACTGCCCTTTGATACTAACCGAACAAGTGGCTGAGGTCTCTCAAAATAAATAATTAAATAAATATAACAAGAAAATTTTAAAAGATGATAAAATAGAACAAAAGTATATTCACTCATACACGAATGTGAAAGCAAAAGTTGCAGATACATCTTAATCAAGATAATGGCAAACACCCAATAGATTGGTGACAAGATGATTATTGATGGTTGTCATTTCCTTAATATATTTGACAACATTAATCCAGCTCAACACTTACATCCAGGAGAAATTAAGAATAAAAATGGTCAAGAGAAAAAACAAAAAAGAGAAAGTACGAGGAACAAACTCTTCTAAACAATTGGAAGCTATCATAAATAAAATAAATAATAAGTTAAAAAAAACAGTTTCATAAACTCACAGGAACAATTTCTTTCTGGATAAAAACTGGTAAAATTTTCTAAATAACATAACATTTGACCTGCCAAACTCATGAACAGCCAAACTGTTGCATTCACTTGAAAGTCATGATCCACAATGAACAAATGCGTATTATGCTTTCCGATCTGCCTCCTTTACAAACCCTAATCCAAATCCTTGCCCTCCATTTATCGCAACCAGATTCTTCACTTCCTCAATATCTGATCCACCAAAATATACAGGCCAAAAAAAATAATAATAATAATGTCAGTGTAACCTTCAAAATGGTCACATAATAAACACCAACAAGATTACTAACAAGAGAAAATGATTGCAACTAGGCTTTCTTTAGCTGCCAGGTAAACGGTAAACCCTAGCCCTAGCATAGACTATTTCAATCAGATCTATAAAATATATACAAGAAAGGGGGCATGTTAGCTTCAGGGGGCTCATGATGCTGACACCACGAAGAGTACTAATTCGGAGACGGATAGCGATATGCTGCCCGCCTCCTTGTGATTCATTCAAACTGTAAGATCTGGACATGAAAATGACGTTAGCTAAATCTAGAAAATTGATAGTGCTCGCAATGGGGGGATTGAAGGTGATGACAGAAGCATAGAGAGCACAAAGGAATGAGATGCAAAAGGGCCATGCAAGCATTTCACCATCTGTGCTCTCTATCTTCTGTCAACAACATCACCAGTTTCCCCTCAATGCTTACAACTCACACACTATGCCATGAAAAAGAGAGAATTAAACAAGAAAACGAGAATTTTCTTTTTTCTTTTTTCTCTTTTTTTTATTTGAGAAGGCGTGGATGGATTGGGATGAGGAAAGGTTTCGGTTTTCAAGTACCAAAAACTATGCCCTATGGTGCAATTTATAGGGGTGGAGAGGAGATCTTCTAGGTGGTAGTACAGCCTGGTGCTGTTTGTACCTACTCTGCTAACAGATCAGCTTTTCTATAAACCGAAAAAGGACAAGAAACAGAGAGAGAGAGAGAGAGAGGGGGGGGGGGGGGGGGGGGGGGGGGGGGGTTGGATTCCATTCCAACTCTAGCAAAAAAGGACATGAGGGGAGCAGAATGTGGTGAATTGGGATTGGTGGATGTTTGGGATAGAGATTGGATGGCCATCAATTGTGCACGGTGCTAATTGATTGAAAATAACCGGGCCATTTTTTTACTTCTTCTCTTTTATCGCGAGAGAGAGAGAGAGAGAGAGAGAGAGAGAGAGATTTGTGGGCTGTTGTTAGGCAAGCAAATGATGATAAAAGGCAAGGTAAAGAAAAATTAGGAACAAACGCAAATTATGTGGTATGGGACATTATTAATATAATTCTCAGTGGCATACTAATATAATGCTACACACAAACCTAGCACGGATAGGAAGAATCTCAATTTGCAACTATATTACAAAAATAATAGTTGATTTTATATTAAGTTTCCTAACTGAGAAGATTTAAATTATGAAAATTAGAGAGTTAACGAGTCATCTCTCGATATAATTGTTTTAATAAGCAAGTATAATTACAACTCCTAATAATGTTGAGGTTTAGCGATTTGTCCTGTGTAACCTTCTGACAAACTAGATGACAATCCACCTCACTGCTTGATGTGCTCATGAAAAATCAGATTTCTACAATGTGTATAGCTGTTGTATTATCATAATATAATCTTATACAAGTTAAAAGCAAAAGATGTAGCTAAATGAAGAGATCTCATATCAAGACCAATTCACATGTGATATCGGTCAAGGCTCGATATACATACTCAGCGCTAGATTTCGAAATCAAAGCTTGCTTCTTGTTTTTCTATGGTACAAGATTTTCTCCATCAAACGCATAATAACCGATAGTTGACGTCTATCAATCAGTGATTCTACCCAATCTGTATATGAAAAACTAGCCATACATCTATGACCACAATTTGAATACAAGAGTCCTCTATTAGAGGCATGTTTCAAGTATCGAAATATTCGAATTGCATCATCCCAGTGACTTGTCTGTATAAGAATTGACTCACCACACTAACAGGGAATAGCACATCAGATCAAGTCACTGTAAAATAATTTAGTTGACCCCACAATCCTCCTGTATCATCGTAGATTATTTAAAAGCTCTACCAGATCTGACAACAACTTGGAGTTTGCATTCATTAGCGAATCCACTGATCTACAATATTCTCACCAAACTGTGGATGATAAAAATATTTTCACCAAATTGTAAAGTAGAAACTAGAATAGAGGATAATTGTGATATAGTGGAGGTGTGTTTTGTATAGAGTTTTGATCTCCATGTTTAAGAGGCAATATTTCTTGATGTGTAATGTCTAATGATGGATTATTATCACCAGAATGTTCTTGAACTAAACAATACAAAGGTCTTCATCAGACTCAGAAGAATGGGACCCAATGTCAAAGTATGACTTAGACTTGAAGAATGTGATATCAACAGAGATTATAAAATGCTTTAATTCTGGACTAACACTAATATCCCTTTTAAGTACATGAATATTCAAGAAACACACTTTTAAGGGAACAAGGATCAAACTTGGTTCTATGGGGATCATTATTATGTACAAATATACAGATCCAAACACTTTGGGAGTAAAAAAAAAAAAAAATCAGACTATAGATATAGCACTGAATATGGAATCTGACTGTCTAAATCAAATAAGGGTATGTGATTAATCAAACAACATACTGTATGAATGACAATACCAAAAATCTGTTTAGAATTCACATGTAAATTAATATTGTACATGTAACCTCAAGCAAATGTCAGTATTTACATTCAGCAACACCATTTTATTGAGGGGTAAATGAATAAGAAAATTGATGCACAATACCATATTGAGACATGTTTTGTGAACATTCGGCCCCTACGACCAATCGTTGGGTGGCGCAGTGGAAGCAACCATGACCGACGAGCAACGAGAAGAAAAAGAGAAAAAGATATTCCGAAGTATAGAAATCCAACACACAATTTAACATGGCTGCACTGATCAAACAGATCATGTGTATGTTCATTGGAGAAGGGGAGAAATTTTTTTAAACTTTGAAGGAGTAAAATAAGAAACACTTACACCTCTCGTTAAGAAGATTATGAGTCATTTTATGGCCACCTAGAACAACGAATCTTTATGTTAAAACTTCTCACACAAGTCTGACTTGAATTGAATATATTGAAGGACACTCCCAATGGGTTATTTATAGATCATAAGACCCTCCTAGTCCTATACAAACTCTATCAATACGAACGATCATCGTCTCAGAAGAAAGAAAACTCGAATCCAACTCAAAACTGGAAACAGATTCAGAAAAGAAAATAGCCTGACCTGATATTAGTCAACTATAAGTCGACTAATTATGTCTATTAGTCAACTATATATAAGTATAAGTTGATTAATCTGTCAAAAATTTGAGATCCTTACTTTCTGTTTGCAAGACCAGTCGACTATACAAAGTATAAGTCTACTAATTCTTATCATAAGTCGACTATACCAAGTATAAGTCGGCTTATACTGTGTACATCTCCTTGTACACATCCGTTCTTTGATCTCTGAAGTTTCGTCTATCTTCATGTCGTATTCCAGTCACAATCCTAACAATCTCCCTCTTGACTTGAATACATCCAAGTCCGAGAATAGCCACCATGCCTATGTGCTCACATCAATGCACAATTGAACAACACTTGACTTCATCTCCATCTCATTCTCTCTTCTCCATAACCCCCTCATGGGGTTCACAACTTGTTAGGTCAAACAAGTTCAGGCTCAATCAGAACTTGATCACCAATGATCTCCTTGATCCACGTAGGATTTATGAGAATTTGCTCTACTATAAGAGTGACGATCTGGACTTTCATGTTGTGCGTCGTGCCGCCTAATGCTAATCATCTTTCAGGGTAAAACTGAACATCCGAGCTCGAAACTATCATAGTCTCTAATTGTTTCATAACCTTCTATCTTGAACCCGAGAATAACTGCAATTCAGCAACTGTAACATCTGAATTTCACAACATGTAAACATTGTCGACATGATCGGCTTGAAACTACACATGTACTTCTTTGAAAACTTTCATAAGATCACCTTCAGAACTTAAAATGAACCCTTCTTCATGTAGGGCTCCAAGAGAGATGAGATTGTACCTTGATTCGGGAACATGACGAATGCCTTGAAAAGTAGGATGCATCCATCATAAGAACAAATTTGGATTGTTCCTTCGCCAATCAACTTGCTCGTAGCAGAATTTTCCATGAAGACCTCTCCCCTTTGAACCAAGTGTATGAGGAAAACATCTTTCTATTGGAAATGATATGTTGTGAACATCCAGAGTCAATAATCCATTTATCTTTATTGCCGACCGATCTGTTTGTAACAGATAGAATGTGACACTTTTTTCATCTTCTCCTGCGGTTCAGTAATATTAGCATATGGTTGTTTCTTCTTTCGAGTCCAACAATCGGCTCTAATGTTCCCTTCTTGTGATACCAATTGCATACCAAATTCTTATATTTTGGGTTACCGTGAAGCTTTCATTATTACTCTTCTCTTTTGAAAAGTGAGCTTGCCTGGAGTCATTACGTTGAGACTCACCTGTTAACTGGTTATCAATTTTGTCCTTATTGAGCAGATGCTCCTTGACCTCATTGATCTTGATGGTTGTTTTTTCCTCTATAGATGATATCTTCCCTAAAGTACTTATTTGAAGAAGGTAAAAAAAACCTCAATAATAGAAGTACTTGATCTTCATCATCAATCTTAACCTCTATCTTATCTAAATCATTCTTATCTAAATCATTAATAATAGAAGAAAATTCTGCAATATGAGACTTGATAGGTGTACCTTCATGCATTCAAATAAGAAAGAGACGCTGCTTCAGAATCAACCGATGCACCAATAACTTTTTTAGATAGTGATCCTGAAGTCGCTCCCACAATGAGAATGTTATTTTCTCAATAAAAACTCATCAAACACCTCGTTCGCTAAGCAAAGTTGAATGATGTCAAGGTTTTCTCATCCAACTTCTATCAAGTTTCTTTCTTCATATCTTGAGGCTTTTTCTCCCCCAAATAATGCTTTTTCAATCTGCTCTGGGTTAAGATGCCATTCATCTTAATCTGCCACCTGCTAAAATTGATGACACCATCAGACTTCTGAATATCGAACTTAATTGCAGACATCTTCACGTTGACCTTGCCTAATACCAATAGCTATGAACGGACAGCCCCCACGACCAATCGCTAGGGTTGCACAACAGAAGAAACACAGATTGATGAGTAACAAGAATAAAAAGAGAAGAAGATATTCTGAAGTATAAAAAAATAACACACAATTTATTGTGGTTCCACCGGTCAAACAGATCGTGTGTATGTCCATGGGAGAAGAGGGAAAAACTTTAGTAAACTTTGGAAGAGTATAATAAGAAATATATATACCCCTCGCTAAGAAGATTACAAGTCCTTTGATTGCCTCCTAAAACAGCGAACCCTTATGGTTAAAACTTCTCAAATGAATCTCTCTTGAATTGAATATATTGAAGGCCACCTCAAGGGGTTATTTATAGATTATAAGACCCTCTTAGTCTTAAACAAAACTTCTCAAATGAATCTCTCTTGAATTTAATTGAATACATTAAAGCCAACCCCAAGGGGTTATTTATAGATTATATCACCCTCTTAGTCCTATACAAACTTCATCAATACGAACGATCACCGCCTCAGAAGAAAAAAAACTCAAATCCAACTCAAAACTGAAAACAGATACAGAAAAAATAAACAATCAGATCCAATATAAGTCGACTAATCATGTCTATTAGTCGATTATATATAAGTATAAGTTGACTAATCTAACAATAAAAATCTGAGATACTTACATTCAGCTTGCATGACCAGTTGACTATACAAGTATAAGTCGACTAATTCTTATTATAAGTCGACTATACCAATTATAAGTCGACTTATACTGTACACAACTCTTTGTACATGTCCGTTCTTTAATCTTTGAAGTTTTGTTTAATTCACGATGTATTCCAGTTACAACCTAACAACATGAAGTTTGAAAAATATGAACTATTTTTTTAGCATTAACAATTTTCAATATTTTTATAGATGTATTAAATTAAATTTTTTCTTCAAAACAAAGTTTTGAAAGAGAGAAAATACTTTAGAATAATTTTTCATTAAATACATCAAAGTGACTTGAGAATAATCATCCACAAAAATTATAAAATAATCAAAACCAATGTTACTGAACAAGGACCCCATACAAATGAATGAACTAAAGCAAACTAGCTATTTGCCCTTTTATTGACTCTATCAGGATACGATGACGATTACCTAGGTGACATGACTCATAATCTAAAAACGTAACATGATTTAACTCAGAAAGTAAAAGTTTTAAAATTTGTAAAGATGGATGTCCTAAGTAACAATGGTGATCAAAAGGAGATAGAGAAGTAGAATATACTATCGGTTTGGGATTCAAATCCAAATAACATAATCTGCTACATTCATGTGCCAATCGTTGTTCTTGTTCCAAGTTCTCGAAATACACAATGCATGGGAAAGAATGACACAGAGCAATTTAAAGATCTAGTACTTTTTTAATTGATAACAAATAAAGAAAAACTTCGAAACATAAAGCACGTATGATAGCGATAATGAGGATGTAGCATTGGTAGTGCCTATACCTTGTGCATAAGATATAAGTCAATAATAGATGAAAACAATTAGAATCAAGATATGATAATATTCCTTTATTCCCAATCATATGATGTGAAGCTCCTGAATCTATAACTCACATGTAAGGAGAAGATGAAGTCGACCTGAGCCAGAGTGAATGTGGAGGAAGATGATATTTGAGCAATATGAAACTGCTGAAACATCTGAAGCTGTTGGTATATACACTCCTTGTCTGTCATGCTTCAATAATCTCTTCTCAAACTGATCCTCTCCTAGGATCTAAAATTTTCAAGCAAACGATCTTCTCTCTGGATCTAAACACACAACAAATAAACCAAACAAAAGACACTCCCTCAAGATCTAATACACAAGCAAACGATCTTCTCTTCATCTGAATACCCATCAAACAACCCAAACAAATGATCCTCCGTTAGGATATAAAACAACTCAAACAAAGTCACCAAACTCTCAAGTATTAAAAAAGAATACATAATCTTGAAAAGAGAATAACTTAAAAACTCCAAACCTCCTTCATTTTTCCCCCTTTTCCCTTCTTTTCCTTTTTATTTATTGTTTATTGTTCACATGAACAATAACGAGGTGGTATTGTTCACTGTGAACATTAAAACTTTTTTAAACAAATATGAATTCAAATTCTATTTGAAAGAAGGAAAATTAAGAGAGAAGAAAAATAAGATGATCAAGAATAAGAGAGAAAACATTACTGTTGATTTTTCTGATGGTGAGTGAAGATGATGACGATGAAGGTTGTGAAGATTAGAGAACCTTAGAGCTCCGATACCATAAGAAGCTTTACATTATGAAAATTAGATAGTTAATGAGTCATCTCTTTACATACTTATTTATATGCAAATAAAATTACAATTCCTCATGATAATAAGACTCTTGATATCATGTAGCAATTAATAAGTAACTACTCTTAATTACATAATAACTCTTAAATACATAATGATTCCTAATTACAATAATAATTATAATTAGTAAAATTTTGTGATTAATTTGGGTTCAAAGTTTCTCATGTGCTTAGAACTTAACTTCACATATTTTGACACAATAAAGTTGCATGTTGGGAAGAAATTCAAGGATTACTAAGGTCAAATTGATTTCAAGCTGTGTAATCTCCACCTCCAACATCTGAGTCCCTTTCACTGTGACATTTTGTAGGAAATAAAGATTGTTAGATGATATTTATATTTTAGTTTCAAGCACTACGGAGTTTAAGATTTTAAAATGTAATTCTTCATGCTAGAAAGCATGAAACTACAATCTCTTAACCATCCAATTACATCAGAATTTTGGTGTCAGGGGAAATCAAGCTCCTAATTAGACACAAAGACAAAACAAATAATCTATTACTCTCGAACCCATTGGTATTCAATGTAAATTATGTCTTTTAGCCCTTACCATAATTTTATTTTTGTGGTGGAGTGACGAAGATATTAGAACCCTATGACATGAGCATAAAAGTAAATCACAACAACTTGTAAGCTTTTCTCGAACACCTACCACTAGAAGTTGCCATCCCTAGTTATTTATGTTCCATTTCAAAATCAAATCAATTCTTAGAGAAGAAGAATCATCATATCATTACAACCACACAGGAATATTGTCAGTCTTTGTCGACGAGAAACACTACTCCATAGCATTTGCTCCTACCGAGTTCTTTAAAAAAAAACACCCAGAATCTAACAAAAACATCCAAAATAATGAAAGAGACTAGATGAGAGTATTGTGGTGGTCATCCATGGAACTTGCCAAGAAGCATGCAGCACAAGTGGACACAGATAAACTTTATATATACACACACTTGTGGCATTCTGGAAAGATCTGAATCTTTCTGACTTAAAATACTAACATCTGACATTCGCATATAAAATTAAGTGTTTTGAATACACTTTGTTTATGCATCAAGTAAAAAAAAAAAAAAAATTTCGCAAAAGGTTTTCTTCAAATTTTGACTTATGAGAACAAAAGTAATGTGTAATCGCAGATCACAATCCCCCACATCTTATCCTCTCTTTCGGCTCATTTCCCATCACTTTCACCCGAAATGGGGTGGTGGCCCCACACACCTACATGGACGAACCTTAACCGCCCATTGTGCCCAGCTTTCAATCTCAGCCGTTTATTTTTGAATCTCACAGCTGGCGCCTGACATTGTTGACAAATCCCTTGTCCTCTTGGGGAAACAGGAAACCTTCCTCTTTTGGCGTTCTTTAGACATGGAGGAATATTTTATTATTTTATGATATCCAATCTCTCCGACTTTACGCACGCACGAATCTTAGGCTCCTACGTGTCGCTCTGTCAGCGGGCAGCAGCGGGACAGAAGATCAATTTGCCGGGAGTTTCTTGTCGTGTACCGCTATGGGGGAGACGACAAAAGATGGGCATGGCATCAAGTGATCTCAGCCGTCCAATTGGGCGGGGATAATCATTTCGGGATATTTGAAATTCTTGGTGAAAAAGGATGGCAATGGATTATTTTTTTTTCTTTTTCTTTTTTTTTTTTTTTGGCTTGTTTGTTTGTTTTGTTTTTTATGCCGAGCGGGGGTGTTTTAGATCTCAGATTTGTTTGATCTGCTGTTCAGTTCCGAACAGCAAATCCCAGATTAGATCGTGTACAGAGGCGGTTCAATCTCTAGGGAGGTTTTAGGCGAAAATTTTAAATGGACCCTTTTAAAATATACTTTAAGTAAGTAATTAATATTAACTAGTATTTTATATAATCAATATTTTATTAAAAAATAATTCTTCTAACTTTTGAGATGCAAATTTTTTTATCAAGTTTATGTATTCAAGTTTTGCTAACGTATCTTTTCTATAGAGCAGTTGCAGGCCCTGTCGTCAGTTTGGGGCCTGGGCGACGGAGGCAGTGAAGAACAGGGCAGCACACAGAGAGAGAGTTTTAATTTTTAAAAATTCTCTAATTATAATTAAATAGTTAGGAAGAGTGGAAGAAACGAAATAAGGAAGTTGAAGAGACTCCTCTCTAATTATAATTAAATAGTTATGGGGAGTGGAGGATATTAGCTTGGGACAGTGGAAGAAACTTATGCTTTTCTTAATAATATAAAAAATGAAGAGAAAAAAAAAATCAAAAAAGGTGTATGGCAAGATTCAAACTTGCGCAGGCAAAGCCCACTAAATTTCTAGTTATGCCTGATAACCACTTCAACACACCTGGTTGAACAAACAAAAAGAATTTTGTATATTTTATATTTCTTATTTTAGTAAATACTAATTTACACTATTATTTTGGAAGTTGGGGCCCTAGGCGATCGCCCCATTCGCTTAGGGATTGAGCCGCCCCTGATCGTGTAGGACACGAGTACGATATAGACACACGAGTTTGGATTCGAACTGCACCGCAACGATGATAGTAAAAATGTACATATGATGTGATTAGTTAAGATTTAGTCGATATCGATCAATTCCACCGGCATTTTCCGTCAGGCACCGGAGTCGTCACACAAATACATAGCATGTTCACAACATACAACAATGGTGGAGATTCATACTAGTAGAAGTTTCGTAATATGGTACAGCCAAAAGGATTCTCCTCAAGACACTAATGCATCTCAAAGACTCACCTTGGCAAACGAGCAATGTATGAGAAAACAGTAAAAAAAACATTGTAAATAGATGCATAGTATATTTAGACATAGCCCACGACTGTCTGAGAAAAATTAGATTATAGTAGCAAGTGCAAACTCTCTTATTTCATAAGCTTATATGTGCATCATCAGTAAGAAGCCTACAAGCTTGTAACCTTGTAGATTACTGCAGGCATGATGCCATTAGTTACGAATTAAGGAAGGAAAAAAGAAACTCAACAAGTTAGTAGTACTGACTTATTTTGAACAGTGATTTAAGTATCAGAGAGATTCCAGCTTGTGAGATGAATGAGACACCATCTTCTTCTACTGTTGCCAATTCGAAGCAGGAAAAACAATTATATCTCCTGCATTGAAGAAAAACAAAATTGTGCTAACATATTTAGGAAAATATCGTTATCTTACAAATAATCGTATACGGAAATATTTTCACCAATGCCGCCTCGTAACAGTTATCTGTAATCCAGGTCAAAGTGATGATCACACAATCCTCTAAACTCTAAAGTTTCCGAAATGATGCTTCTTATACTGATAAACTTCAAAATTGGCATAGATCATGGTTACATACATTTTAAAGAAAGAAACATGGTAACTATGTATGGATCTCACCAAAGGAATTTGAAGATGCATTGTGATGAAACTGTTTGGAATTGAATCAATAATTGATTCTCTTGGATTCAGAATTGACAAGAGAGACCACAAGGTGGAAAGATAAGAAAGCATGTGGGCATGAGCCCACCACTTGACCCCATTGTATAGCTTGAGCAGTGAAGTGTCTTTTCCAGAGGGAGCTCTCCTTCTGCTCTCCCAAATGATGAGAGCTCACTTGCTAATAAGATTATAATTATTGAATACTGATTTGACACTCTTTTGTACGTTATCTGATGTAATATATATATGGTTTTGAGAAGCTCCAACACTTTATGTTCATTTTAGGTCAGAACTGTGCATGATGTGTGGGTCACTGTGTGATGCATTTACCATGTGCATACTCTATTGGAACTGTCTATGCAAGGAAATATGTTTTGTACCACAGTGATAAAACGTCTTACGATTGTGTAAGAATCTAGGTGAGAATTAGTTTTGAAAACTATCAGAAAAGCAAGTCAAGAATGACTTTTTACTGTTTGGTTGCAATAAAAATATCGTAGAATTTTATGTTTTCCCCTGATTTGTTGGAATAGGGAAAAAAAAAATGTGAAAAGTGAATTCAGAGAGAATTAGTTTTTATGACTATTTGAAGAAAAACAGGTCACAAACGACTTTCTAATTTTTGGTTGCCACAAAACTGTCGTAAAATTTGATGCTTTCTCTTATTAGTCCTGATTGTTTGCATAGAAAAGAAATGTGAAAAGTGAATTTAGTGAGCTCTACAAAGGGATTCGGTTCATGTGTATGAGCTACACACATATACGATAAGAGGGCCAATCACGCGTTGACACGTGTATTGATCCTCTTAAAATATGTCATGTGTGTGGGCCTCACACACATATTATAAGAGATTATAAGAGGATCAATGCACGTGTCAACGCGTGATTGGCTCTCTTATCGTATGTGTGTGTGGCTCACACACATGAACCGAATCCCTTTGGGGTTCAGTTCATGTGTGTGAGCCACACACACATACGATAAGAGGGCCAATTAAAGGGGTTCGGTTCATGTGTGTGAGCCACACACACATACGATAAGAGGGCCAATCACGCGTTGACACGTGTATTGATCCTCTTATAATATGTCATGTGTGTGGGCCTCACACACATATTATAAGATATTATAAGAGGATCAATACACGTGTCAACGCGTGATTGGCTCTCTTATCGTATGTGTGTGTGACTCACACACATGAACCGAATCCTTTTCTTTGCAACCAAACAAGAGAGAGCCATTTCTAGCTTGCCATGTTATTTCCACAAATGGTATGATGTGTGTACGCGTGCGCGTGAGCACATGTGTGTGTGTGTGTGAGAGAGAGAGAGAGAGAGAGAGACCACAAGAAATTTCTTTTTCTTTAATCAACATTGTAGTAAAAATTTCCTACCAAATTAGAGGATTTCCATATAAGCCAAGACTTTGTGGAAATATAATGTTTCCCTATTTTCTTTATAACCAAACCTAGAATTTCCATATAAGACAAGACTTTGTGGAAATGTATTGTTTCACTATTTTCTTTATCACCAAACTTAAAATTCACAAATCCTTCCTTGTAGCTCCCCAAGAAAAGTAATTCAAATTCTAATCTGAGCAAACAAACATGCCCTACGATATTTGAATTTGAATTTGAATCTGCCTCCATAATGCAGTGATTGTGCTTGGGGAGAGTACAATTAAACAACAATACTGAATAGCGTTTAAGAGTTTTTCGCAAAGAATCGCAAAGAATCAGGCATCTAACTATGTTTTATGCTGGCTATAGATTTGTTCTCTAGCAAATAGATCAAACTTAGCCACAAGAAGAACAAAATGCACATCAATGGCTAGCCAGCGATTGGTTGTTCCTTAGCAAATTCAAAAGGGATCTAGGTTTAAAAGCTCTTTGACATTTTGCATGGGTCTCACCATGAAAGGATCATTGAAGAGAGAAGAGATATGGCTTGAGTAGTGGCCTTTGCTATTGAGCTCTGACACCAAACCAATGGTTGTGAAACCTGAGCATGTGGGCTTTGAGCCCACATGACCTCAGTAAGGGATTGTGTCCTTCCAATAGGGAGCCCTACTCCTTAATTGGAACACACACTGAAGCTTTAGTTGGACCTCTCACCAAACATTGCCAAGGCCCCTCACCCTAGTGATTTGACAAGCTCTTTTGAACATTTCTTGTGCATAACAACAAGCTAGGGTTTGTTCTTTGCTTGAGACGGGGGATGAATTTAGCCATGCGCATGGTGCATTTGACTTGATTCTTCACTGTGGCTTTCAGCGTTCAAATGTGCCTTCACATCATATCTTTGTGAACTTGTTGACACTTGAGTGTGATGACAAGAATCGCGTTTTGAAGATGATGGATTTTTTTTTTGGGACTTTCTGAACCACTTATCAAAGCTTTGGAGGATTGCTTAGCATCTGTTCTACTTTCTAAAGTTGATTTGTGACTTTATAATTCAATGACAAACGAATTGATTCTTGTCGCTGTATTAGAACATCTGTCTCGCATCCAGTTAAATTGAGTATTCTAGTTTAGCCTGTTCATCTTTGTGAACACCCCACAAATTGAACCTTGGTCAAATTGCTAACAAGTGGCATCAGAGCTCAATGGTATTGACGCATATGATTTGTTATTAACCCATGAAGAAAATGAATAGACTTGGTGCTCGTGGTATGTAGTTTACCTTGATGACTAGTGAAAGAAGCGAAGAAAAAGTAAGTGCACAATCTATTGTGCATGACATGAAATGGACTATTTGAGCACAACAAGATAAGAGTGAAGATGGAATTTGTTGGAATATGTGCCTCAAGCAGAAGAGACTATTTTGGGCTCGGATTGACGAAAGCTAAGGTGGAGTTCATTGGACGATGTGTCTCGTGTTGAAGTGGAAATTTTAATCCTATTTAACCTCCCTCCCTCCTTCCCCTCCTCCTCATCCTTGCTTGGGGCTCACCACCGTTTGGTTAAAATCGAACCGAACCGCACTGCACTGCATCGTACGGTTTCTGTTCGATCACAGTACCTTAGCGGTGTGGTTTGATGTGGTTTCAATTTTTTAGACAAAAACTGCATCACTCCGCACATTGCTCGGCCCTAAAAAAAAAGTTGTGAGATTAGCTCCACCTCAAGTAAGGGAGGCGATGTCATATAAATTTAAATAACATTGGACCTAAGACTCCATTGAGTGTCAAGGTCACAAGTTTATTAACTGATCTATTTTAGTTCACATCTTCTCATTGTGCCCTCAACTGAATTTCTAATATCAATACAAGTGTCCAGTTCAAGTCCCCCACAAGTTGCCTAGTGGTTCCCCCTACCCCCCCCCCCCCCCCCCCCCCCCCCCCCCCCCCCCCCAAAACCACCCCACCCACACACAACAAAAAAACAAAAAAACTTCATAAGTGGGAGAGGGGGGAAAAAACACCAGTTAGTAATGCCAACACAAAACCAATGAATGATAAACAACCCAATACGAAAATTGACTCAATCATGAAGCACAATATCTAAAAAATTTGGAAACCAAAATCAAACTTTTCTAATAGAGAGGGGAAACTTTTAATGCTCAACTCGGATCTCATTAGCAATGAACGGGGCTGCTTGGATTCAAGGAATTGGGTGGAAGTGAGGAAGTGAGAAATGTCTTTTCCCATTTCCGCTATTCATCCAAACACCGAAAAAAGAAAATAGAAAAAGTTCTTTACCTTTTCTCTTTTCTCTTTTACACAACCATTTCCTCACTTCTAAAGTGCTACAGTTAATTTTGTGGTCATGTAAATCTCATTTGTAACAAGTTGTAGCACAAAATAGTTAATTTTTTGTTCATGTAAATCTAACTTGCATTGTAATTACAGTCCATTTTTTAATTTTTCTTAATTAATATTTATTTTAATATTATTTTGCGGTCAACTTTGTGGTCAACTTTTCCACTTCCACTTCTACATTACCATCCAAACACCGGAAACGACACAACATTTTTCAAACTACACTTCCCAATAACATCCAAACACCGGAAAACTTACTAACTAATTCCCAATTTCTAAAGGGAATTATTGTCACTTCTTCACTTCCTCACTTCCACCCTTAACCAAACAGTCCCGAAATTACCAATTCTCTCGTGTAGCCCCTGCTTTCAAATATCAAATGATAGAATTCTTCAAATTGAGAATGTCTTTAGATGGAACTTCCTATAATGAATTTCTCAGTGAATTTCAAATTTATACAACTTTCATCATTAATGCTAACATAGCTCTTGCAAGAACTGCTTCACCAAATTCAATTGTATACTATCAAGAACTTTCAATGGATAAAATTGGAGAAGATAACCGAAATTTCCATTTTACTAATAATGTTTACATGGATGGAGGTAATGTGCGATATAGACCTACGGATGCGTGACGTAGACCTACAAATACGCCAGTCCGACGAGTAGAGCGTATCAAATTAGAGCAAGTTAAAAGAGTGCAAGAGAGACCGAAAAAACATGAATGGAGGTAATACGACAAGATATAGAGGCTATAGGTCTTAGTGAAGGCATATTGCTCAATAGGAATGAGTGAAAAAAGCTGATCCATGTGCCCGATCCGGCGTAATTCTCTTTTGGTTCATGTAGCCTACCCCAAATTCCAGGGACAAATGGCTCAGTTGCTGTTGTTGTTGTTGTAATGTTTACATGGCTTTCAATCCATTCACATTACCAGGTTATAAACAGTTTAACCACAACAAATCATTTTTTTCCCTGCAAAAACCCTTGTGTAAAATCAGCAATCCGCAACTTATATTCGACAAAATACTGTCAACGTGACCGGGGTGGGGGGGGGGGGGGGGGGGGGGGGGGGTTGGGGGAGACGGGGGACAGGGTACTGTTAAATTTAGTGAACTTTCATGATATTTCTCAAGGCACCACACTGATGTCATTTACGGATTTCATAAACTACAATCTAGAAAATCACATGACAGAGAAGGCGAAGAATATCAATTATCAAAACATAACTCATATACTATGTACAGTGGTACACAAAAAACACAATTCACATCATAAGTGAGAGATAGATTAAAAAAAGCAGAAAACATGATTTTGCTTTGACATATAGAACATTATAGGATGAAGAAGAGGTATACATACTGATGTTCCGAAGGTATACACAATGAATAGAGGAAAGACCGAGTCCAAACATCAAGGTGCAGCATGTGCAGATGAGCTTGCACTATCTACTATGACATCTACAGATGTATCATCATCATCTTGATCAGAGGAAGTGACAAAAGGTTTCGGGGGTATCTGCAAGCTTTCCGAGTCCCCCATCAGTAACTGAACTACTCTTGACATAGTCGGACGATCAGTTGGACTCCACTGTATACACCATAATGCCACAATAACAAGCTTCTTCACAATATCTTCATTGTTTCCCTCCTCAGTTGCCAGTCCGAGTTCTTCCCCGTGAACCAATCTTTCATATATCCACTCTGGAAAATAGACCTCATCCTGATTTTCAATTGCTGGATCGACATTCCTCCTGCCACTCACCATTTCCAGCAGTAACATTCCGAAACTGTAAACATCTGATTTATAGGACACGGTTCCGAAATTTCTAGAATAGACCTCCGGTGCAATGTAGCCCATTGTACCCCTAGCTGTAGTCAGGGTAACAATGCTTTGATCTCTTGAGCATAGCTTTGAGAGACCAAAATCTGAAATCTTTGGGTTGAAGTTATGGTCTAACAAGATATTGTGAGGCTTGATGTCGAAATGTAGAATGCGTTGATCGCACCCCTGGTGCAAATACTCGATGCCACGAGCAATGGCAATTGCAATACCTTGCAGCTTTTCCATGGTAAATGATCGGTCAGACCGTCTAGCTTCTTTAGAGAAAATGAACTTCTCTAGCGATTCATTCGGCATGAATTCATAAATAAGAACGTGTCTTGTGCCTTCTGAGCAAAATCCCAAGAGGCGAACAACATTGACATGATGGATTCTTCCCATGGCAGCTACTTCATTTATGAACTCTTCTGCCTCACCTTTAGATTTCTCCAGCATCTTGACGGCAACAGGAATTCCATTAGGAAGCTCCCCTTTGTAGACACTTGCAAAGCCACCTTGGCCCAGCTTGTGCCTGAATCGTTTAGTTATTTTCTTAATGTCAGAATAAGTGTATCGAGTAGGTTTTGTGGTCCTGTATGTTGCAAGGAACCTCTCTACTTTCAGACGTGTCTCCTTTTCCTTTCAGATCGTCTAGATATGTAGAGCAAAATGAGCGATGCTGTTACAAGAATGAGAAATCCACTGGTGGATGCACCTGGATGACCAAAAAGAAAGAAGAAAGAAAATATCAGTACAACTAGATGAAGGGAAATGTCTTATTAGTTATGAAGAAACTCTCTAAGAATAATATATTAAATGTTTTATCTATGCCTCAAGTAGGCCTTGTATCTCCCATATCCCTAAATCTAGCCTGCAGCTGAATTCTTCTCAATAACAGTAACGTTATAAATGACAATTGCCTTGAAACCATCTAAGATGAGATGCAAAACAAACAAATTTACAGGATCTCTGCATCATAACTGATCCGTCATGTATGTTCATTTAGATTGCAGACTCATTGTAAGCTTTTGTGATTGGAATTGATAGGGATTAGAATGCCTGCCAACTCACTGTAATGAGCTTCACAGGTAAACCTGCAACAAGTAGAAGAAAGAAATTAGAAACATAATGAAACCTTTAGTTCAGTAGATAAGTTGTAATATTTCATTTTTGTGTGAGAGAGATATGGACTGGAAATTTTGTCAACTTTAAAAAATTAAAAAAAAAAATACATCATCCAGTGATACAAAATTTAAGTGCACAATTAACATTTAATTTGGTAATTTGTGACATGATCCAGAAGTTTACAAGCAAAGAAACATATTGGGGGTTATACAAGGAACATTATAAGATGGCAGAAGCATGATCAAAAAGAATAATTAGCAAGTCCATGGGGTGTTTTGAACCTTTAATTCAATAGATAAATAATCAGTTGGATACGAGTCATTCATTGCTTCTTCATAGTCAACTAAACAAGTTTAGACTCTTCTAACATGTCAACAAGGAAATAATGTCTAGGCATATCACTAGTTGATATTCATATCAACTTTATCCATATCAACTCTACTTTGGAACAGTGCATACTTTCTGCAGTAGAATTAGAATAAAAATGTCCGTTAACGGTATCACACAGATTTCTATTAGTTAACGATGTTCTAAACAAGCTTGTTAAATATAAGCATAGATAAGGATGCATTGTTAATCAGTTTAATATCTATAAGGGTTGTAAGAAGGTAAAAACCATAATGCGAAAAGAAGCCGAAATTATCTCCAGGTTACTGTCAACTTCTATTAATGCTTGTGCCTAGTAGAAAACAATGCATGATCTGTTTTGATTCATTACAAAGCACATAGTTGTGAGTACATTAGTACCTCTTGAACAAAGAAAATTAGTCACTGGCAGTTCTTCAAACAATATTGGTAATTGAGATGTTTTCTTCTCTGTCAAAGTGCACAATGCAATGTCTTGTTAACAACAACAACAAATAAGCCATTTGTCCTAAGTATTTTGGGGGAGCCTACATGAACCAAAAGAGAATTACGCCGGATCGGGCACATGGATCAGCTTTTTCCACTCATTCCTATCAAGCAATATGCCTTCATTAAGACCTTTAGCCTCTATATCTTGTCGCATCACCTCCATCCATGTTTTCTTCGGTCTCCCCTGTGCTCTTTTAACTTGCTCTAATTTGATACACTCTACTCGCAGACTGGCACATCTGTAAATCTACGTCGCACATGATCAAACCATCATAGGCGGTTTTCTCTCATCTTCTCTTCTGTAGGGGCTACGCCTATCTTAGTACGAATATCCTTATTTCTCACCTTATCTCTCCTCGTGTTATTACACATCCAACGAAGCATGCGCATCTCCGTTACACTCATCTTTTGGACATGATATCTCTTCATAACCCAACATTCTGTGCCATATGACAAAGTTGGCCTAATAGCAGTTCGATAAAATTTTTCCTTCAGCCATAACAGAATGTTACAGTCGCATAAAACTCCTGTTGTACTCCTCCATTTCAACCAGCCGGCTTGAATCTTATAGTTGACATAACTATTGATCTCCCCATCCTTTTAGATAATAGAACTCAAGTACTTAAAATGACTGCTCATCGGTATTTCTTGTCCGTCTAGTGTCACAAAACTATAATCTCAGATTCTTTATTTACTGAATTTGCACTCTATATGCTCTGTTTTAGCCCTACTTAATCTAAAACCTCAAAATTCTAGAGTTTGCTCCATAACTCCAGTTTGACATTTACCCCAGCTCTCGTCTCATCGACTAGGACAATATTATCAGCAAATAGCATACACCATGGTATCTCATCCTGAATAGCTCGAGTAAGCTCATACATCACTATGCCAAATAAGAATGGACTCAATGCAAATACTTGATGCAATCCAATTGTGATAGAAAAATCACTTGTTATGCCTCTATAAGTTCTGACATTTGTCACTACTCTATCGTACACGTCCTTGATTATGTCAATATATTTGATAGTCCCTTTTTTCATCAATCTTCACCATAATACCTCTCTTGGCACCTTATCATAAGTTTTTTCTAAATCAATAAAGACCATATACAAATTTCTTCTCCTCTCAAAATCGCTCTATAAGTTGACGAAGCAAATGACTAGCCTCTGTTGTCGGTCACCCCGGCATGAACCCAAACTGGTTCTCTGATATTTTAACATTCTGTCTTAATCTGTGTTCAACTACCCTTTCTCAAAGCTTCATGGTGTGACTCATGAGTTTTATTTCATGGTAGTTTGAACAACTCTGAATATCACCCTTATTCTAATAGAGAGGTACTAGGGACCTAGGGTACTCTTCCTCCAATCATTTGACATCTGTTTAGTTAGCCAGATCTTGTTAAAGAGGTTTGTCAGCCATCTCACGCCCATCTCCATAGGCATCTCCATATCTCAATATTTGGGTGACCTTACAATGCAATGTCTTGTTATAGATCGAAAATAATCCATTGCCTGCCCAATGTAGGCAAATGAATAAATTCTGATGGCCAAATTAAGAACAACTTATTTCAACTGAAAAGGGATATTTGTAGGTTGGGGGAAAAAGAAAGTCAAATGAAAGACTATTCCCTAGCAGCCACGAATGTCTTCATTACATAACAGGGCATAGCCCATTTCGTCCATGAATTTCTTCACTGCATAACACGACATAGTACATATTAATAAGATCACCACAATTGACAAAAAAATGGAATTGCCAATTTTATATGCCTGCTCTAAATGATGGGGACTCATACGAAGTTTAACGTACAATTCCATGATTACGGGTTTCAGCACTATGGTAGCATATACAATCATGACTACCAATTTTCTGACAATTTGTTTCAGAGAGTTAAGAACTATATCAAGGAGACTTTCTTCTCCAAATCCACCCATCAAACGATATTGGTACTGTGATTCTACCATGTGCACTCTACAGACTCATTGTCTGTTCAAGGGCAGAAGTCACTTTGTGATAATTAATAAGAAAGAAAATGCCTCCAATGCAAGAGCCAAGTGGGAATCTCACGAGTCACAACATCCAGATCCAATTTGTCGAGGAGAAACCAGTAAATTTTGAAGATCAAGAGGAAAATCTTGTACTATCACAAGGGTACTATGGACATTGTCGAAGTAGGATACCTCAAGCCAGAAGCCAGAGACAATTATCAAATGAGAAGAAGCAATCCAGAAAAATAGAGAGACGGGTTAAGTTCTTTCTCATCCAACAAGAAGTCTCATGCACCATTTCCTAGGCGTCACTGGCAACACAAGCAAAAGGTGTGCACAGGACACTCTGTTGGCTTGTGTCTCACATCTGGCCGAGCACACAGTTAAAGCAGTACTTTTAAGAAGCCAGCACATAAATCAAGTCCAACATTGGAAAGATTGTGGGAAAAGCGAGTAATAAATTATGTGGCTGGGGCCTAAGACCGAACAACTTGGCCTTTTTAAGTAAGAAGTAGGCTTAGGCTCTTAGCCTTGTCATTGCTTGACTAGAAGACTTGTACAACCATGACAGATGGAATCGGAACCCATAGTGATTATTCTAGGTTAGTGAGTGGTCATATTGTTTCAAGATGGCAAACAACACTTGCTATCATGGATACCTATAACCAATGTTACATGGATACTGGACACTGGTCTCAAGAGTCCGGGACTCTGGGTTCCTAAAGTGTCCGACACAGTAACCTTACAGAAACCGGATATGGGACACACATATATGTCATTATTTTGCAAGCAAATACATACACAAACATGTGTGTAACGAGTAATCAAATAAAGAACTTGGGTCACAGTTTAACAAAATATCCATTGAAGTTTAGTTGATACTATATCTTGCATACAAATTGTGATATTGTCATATTTTTATGACTTAAAGTGTCACGAGTGGCCAAGAAGTGTCTCCAAGTGTCTGAGTTCCTGACATGTAAAGAAATCAAAAATTTGAAGTACTCTAGTATACTGCCCATAACAGAGCATAGTGATATGACGGTGGGAGGTGAAGGTTGAACATGACAGAAGAATGGGGCAATGTCATCAAAAGGTGGAGAGTAGAACATGTGCCTTTAAGTTATTTGCAAAAACATTGCATTACAATCATCCATCTATCTATATCTGTACTACCTATCTATATGTATGTTCATGTATATGTAGTATGTATATATGTTCTTTTGTATGTATATACTTATATTTCGTGTGTATCTACATATACAGGTATACAAATGTGTATCTAAATGTTGGGTTCCATCAATTGTGCCAAGGAGGAGAATGTTGTATATCTACACCAATATTATTACTCTATAACTATATTATTATTAATTATTTTGAGGAGAAATCTATACTTGTATATATATCCATACGTATGTAGAGGTTGGCTTCCTAAAATCAAGCCAATGAAGAGAATGCTAGGTTTTTGTCACGTTGAGTTGAACACCTAGTTCGGGAGACTATATTGCCAAACAAGTAGGGCCAGAGAAGTGTTTGAAAAGGTGTCTTTTTCGTCTTGCCTCAAGGCATTTTCAAGGCTAATTGCCTTCGAGGCGCAGGAGGAAAGTGATTTGTCTCAAGAGGCATACCTCATGACTTGAAGTGTATCTAAAGCGCTCGCTTCACTCCCATGAAGCACTTCTTTCCTAAAGCACACACTTTATGGGAAAAAGGTTACATAAAAATGATGAATGATAACTCAAATTAAATATAAAAAGAGTAGATACCACATCTATTCTTCTCTTTTTCTCTACCCAATGGGGACGCTACCATCATTCACTATTTTACATCTACAACATCTAGTGTTGCAAACAACTATGTTTTCTTTCATATGTGCAAGGAATCATCTGTTTTGTACTTTTCGGTAAATATTTCAACCTCTACTTTTCTCTTGAATTTGAATTCAACTTGTACTATGGTAATTTTGAATTGGTTGTCTTTTTGGTTTCTTTGTATCATTTTATTTCCAGTGGAATTCTCTTTCTTGAGAATTAAGTATTACATCTATTTTTAATAGTCGCTTTCATTCATCCCTAATGTAATTTGTGTTTTACTATGGGTTTTTATGTGAACTCTTAACTGGTGTTGAGTAAAACCATGTTTTTATAAGTAGGTCAGATGATTTGTGGCTCCTCTCTATCTAGCTTATTTTATAGTATTTTCTATTTTTATACTAAGGCTAATTTATTCTTGATTAATGTCTTGACCTGATTTCAAGTATTTATAGAATATTATATCATTTCATATATTTTATAGTATTATATTTTAGAAAATAAAAATAGAAAAAATTCACAAGGTTTACGCCTTACTCCTTGAGGCTTATACCTTGCCTTCTAGAGGGGTCCAATGCTTTACCTCGTGCTTTCACTTTTCAAAGACTAGGCCAGGGTATAGTCCCCCTCAAAAATATTGAGGAATCTAAATGACTAATCATGCGAGTAAGACCTTAATGGATTAACTTTTCCGGTCAATAGTCGCCTAAGCTTCATATCCCAAGCATTTTTAACTATCTGGTAGAGAAATTCCCCTTTTAATGGATGGAGCTGGTAGAGAAATTATGTTACCCCATGCTACTTTGTCATCCTGTGCAATACATCCTAAGCTATTTTATTCCTTTATCAAAATCCAAAGTAGATGGAAAAGAGAATCAATGCATTCATCAGAGATTCTATGGGGAGGGACAAGGAGGGATAATGGAGGGGGTGCAGGTTTCAAACCCAAAGTGCGTACAAAATGAATGCTGGAGAATCATACTTCTTCATATGGTCAATCACCTTAAACATAAGAATTTCAACCAATCCCGTCTAAGTAAATCATGGAGACACATATTCAATAACAAATGAAACAACTGGCAAGGAGTATGGTGGAAATTTGGGCAGCATTTGCACTATCATCTACTAACCTAGCGGGGATTTCAGGTTTCTCAAATGGTGTTTAGAATAAGAGGTAAATTTCTAGCAAGGAAATCTCTACAGTTGGCAATGACATGGATTTTGGTTTCGGGAAAGACAATTAGTGTGGTGATGTTACCCTACAACAGAAGTTCCCGAATCTCCACGTTTTTAGCATGGGATGAAAAAGATATGGTATTTACATAATGGAGAAGGCAACTGGAGCCAACATTTTGTTAGAAATTAGAATTCCTAGATTCCATAGGAAGAAATAAGGAATAGAAAAAAAAAGGAGGAATTGATCATGCTTCTTCAGTATTAGAAACCCATGTTGCCTGGAGATGACGACATTCTCACAAAATCAGCATACAACTTTCTCAAGAATAGGGGTATATAGTAAGGGTAGCCAAGCATGTACGAATGGCCAAATAGCTTTTGAAAGGCAGTTCCCGTTTGATATCCAAATGTGAAATCCTTACCTGAGATAATATAACGGAATGGAAATGGCTAGGATGAGATAATATTAACAGAATGGAAATGGCTAGGCACAGACTATTAAAAAAACTCCACAACAATATTAAAGAAACGGTCAATCACCTAGTTTTGTAGTGCTTGTGCTGACATGAAATTTTGGTTTTACTTAATGTAGTATCTCCATTTTGAAATACATGATTTAATGATATATAATAGTATTTTAGTGTGTGTGTGTAGAGAGAGAGAGAGAGAGAGAGAGAGAGACTTGTATCCTTCCAAAAGGATTTGAGGCCGAATCCTTCCCACTCAAATTCAACCCTCCGACAGTCGAATACAAGATCCACTCCGTTGAAGTTGATCTATATTATTTCAAGTATCTATATACCAAAAATCAAGTGTTTTGAATATTTTTTGCCCATCCATCAAGCGGCGCAAATGGACGGTCGAAAGTAGTGAGTTGGTTAGATCCATGTCTTTAGACATACAAATTCTCGATCCGGCCATTTCATTATGATCTAAACATTTAAAAACCCCTACAAACTAATTTCTGTTAGGTCTCAAATATTTTACAGCGTTAAACTACCCAACTCCCTATTTAAGCCTGTCTGTTTTTCCCCTACTTGATGGATAGGCAAAAAGTATTCAAAATACTTGATTTTTGATTTATAGATCTTGCAATAATATAAATCAACTTCAACGAAGTGGATTTTGTATTCGAATGTCGGAGGGTTGAATTTGAGTGGGAAGAATTCGGCCTCAAATCCTTTAGGAAGGACACAAATCTCTCTCTCTCTCTCTCTCTCTCTCTCTATATATATATATATATATATATATATATATATATATATATATATGGTATTAGTTGTTATTTAAATGGGATTTATTATTATTATTTATTATTAATTACTATTACCATTAATTATTATGATTTTAATTGATTATTACTTTTAGTAGTAGTATTACCACCATTCTTATTATTGTTTTTGTTGTTATTAACTAGTATTATTATTATATTATTGTTTGGTAGTAATTATTATTAATAGATGAGATTAATTATTATTATATTATGTATTATTATTACGATTATTATTGTTGCTATTTTTATTTCTTTTATTATATTATGTATTATTATTACTACTATTATTATTGCTATTTTTATTTCTTTTATTTTAACCCCAAACTGAGGCCATCTCCCTCTCTTATCCCCATTTCTTTCTTTCATTTCTTTTTTCATTTGGCCCAAGAAACCCAGCCCAGGCCCTCTTCTTTTTCCCATTTCCTTCATTTCAACCCGGCCTAAGCCTCATCACCCCTCCTCTATATGTATATAAACATCATCTTCCCTTTCATCCTAACCCTAACCCTGTTGCATAGCCAACACCCCTCCTCTTCATTCCCTTCATCTCACACGAGCGCCGCCCTCGGAGCAGCTGTGCCACGACGAGCCACAGAGCATCACCCCGCAGCATCTGCACGACCGTCGCCCTCCTATTTTGCTATAACTCCACGGTACTGTCCTACTATTTTGTTGTTTATCGTGTACACTGTTATTATTACTGTTTATCTTGTATACGATTACTGTCATTGTATTATCGCAATAATCTAGGAACATGAATGTTGAGTAATTTAAGTAAATTAAATAATAATGTAATTAGACAACTTACACAGGGATTAGAGAAATTGATAGAGGATAGCATCTGTATTTTGGGTGGACCCAGGATATAGGTTGCGGGAGATGATTGACATCCCATCTGTTATTGTTCTACTGTTCCACAGTGATACTGTATACTGTTTACTGTTAGTGACTACCTAACGGTAGAGCTTGATTTAACGTCAGACATCTGGGCCGTAGTATAGAATGCATTTCAACCAATCAATTTCGAGTATGTACAGAACTCAATTAAAACATGGATAATGTCTCCAACCAATCAATTTCAATAACATAGGACCCCGATTGACATGCATAGTAAGCGTAGTATAGAATGCATTTATTGCATGTAATAATTGATGTTCGCTAAAAAATAAATAAAAATAGACATTCTCTAATGTACTGTAAATTGACCTATAATCACTTGTTACATATGTATTATGATAGACACTTAATGTATACATGCTATGATAGATACTGACTTGATTTCTGATTCTGTTATAGTCTGTTTATTCTTACCTTTTATTTATACATTGTATTGTTATTGCGTATTTTCATAATAGTATCATAATATACTCACACGTAATATGCACATGCAACTTCTCTCATTTTACACACTCATTGGGAATTTTCTGACTCCCTTGAATTTACATATCCAGTTCTAGGTTATTTCATTTTTGATGATTAGGTATTTGGAGGACCACGCGCATGATGAAGGTGCCCAGAGTTCTCTTTACTTGATCACTCAGTTTCAATATCTCTTCATGCCTTTTTATTCTTATTGATTTCCTGTATATGTGAACTCAGCTTTTATTCTATTTGATTGTTTATGAAATATTGTATCATTGTGTAGAAATTTATGTGTCATATTAAAGTGATTTTATTACTTTCATAGTTGATTGATATAGCTTGTTCAGCTTATAGTAGGTTTAGCGTGTATACGTGGGGTATTCTCCTTACGTATATACGTCACTGACTCTCGTCGCGACTCCATTTCTGCGTATTTTGGGAAGCAAGGCATGACACATTTGTATCCAACAAAGTGAAGGGACACCAATCTTCTATAACATCTTTATCCATTACATTAACTAAGCGAAAATGGGAGAGAGAAACTCTTTCCTATCTTTGTGTCAAGTGGCACATCTCAAAATTCACTGCTAAAAAAATATCGAAAAAGAAAAGGCTGGTATGGTGTACCAAAGACACATTAATTACTACTTTATCTCTCCCCCCATTAATACATGTTATCTCCTCTCCATTCACACTCAGTCTCTTCTCTATCTTCCCCTACCCAAAAAAAATTCAAAGCCATTCACAAACCTCTCTCCATAAAAAATCGAGATCATTCACTCCCCTTTCTCCCTCTCCCTCTCCAAAACCCAAATGCTTCAAATTACACTCTCAATAGATCTCAGGAGGCCTAAGCCTAACTATTCAAAGTTTAAATTCATGAATCCCCTTCTCAAGGTCTCAAAAAAAATTTTCAATATCTTTACTCTCTAGAAACTTCTGAACTAATAGCTATGGTTCTTAAATCCAATAGATAAATTGCTCTTAAATCCAAAATCTGCATAAAAATATTTCACTTAGGGCCTGTTTGGTTAAGGGTGGAAGTGAGGAAGTAGTAATAGTTCCCTTTGGAACTTGGGAATTGGTCAATAAGTTTTCCGGTGTTTAGGTGTTGTTAGGAAGTGTGGTTTGAAAAATATTATGCCTTTTCCAGTGTTTGGATGGTAATGTGGAAGTGGAAGTGAAAGTGGAAAAGTTGACCACAAAGTTGATAGCAAAATAATATTAAAATAAAAATTAATTAAGAAAAATAAAAAATAGACTGTAATTAGAATGCAAGTGAAATTTACATGAACGAAAAATTAACTGTTTTGTGCTATAACTTATTACCAATAGAATTTACATGACCACAAAATTAATTGTAGTACTCTGGGAGTGAGGAAATGATTGTATAAAGGCGAAAACGGTGTTTGAATAGATAGGAAAGTGAGCAATTATACTTCCTCATTTTCTTAGTTCCACCCACTTCCTTGCAACCAAGCGCGCCCTTAAAGAGCAAGAGCAAAAGAAGATAAATCACAAGAGAAACTTCAAGAGAAGAGGGTTATTATATAAGTTATCATCCTCGTTCTATAAAATATCATCCTGATAATTGTTTGATAAAATGTTTCATGCCCAATACATAACTAATTCAACACAATTTTTTACATTGTAGATCATGATCTGAAAAGAACCAAATCTTGCATGTTTCAAGATATGATCTTGATCAGTGTTTGTGATGAGGACATCATGCCAGTTGTCAGTTACCTTTTTATGGCTTAGTTTATTTTGAGATGTTGTGTTTTGTTTATCTTTCTTTTAGTACCACATCGGTTATATCTGAGAAGTTCACTTTGTAAGAGCCTATATAAAGAGGCTCAACTCAATGAATAAGTAGATAATGATTAAATAAAAACTTTTTCAGTTAAAATTTCAGAGCTCTTGGTTCTTGAGATTGGGTGTGAAGCCTGTGGTGAAAGGGGTGCGAAGCCCAAAGTTATCTGGTTATTTCTCCAACCCTAATCTCTCTTTTCATTTTATTTCTTGTAAAACTCTAGTTTTTCTTTTTTATTTGTATTCGAAGGTATTGTGATCCTGTTTTACATCAATTTGGTATCAGAGCTTTGGTCCCAATCCCCTTCGAATTTCTTCTCGTCCCTAAATCCTAAATCTAGATCTTGATCTCTAGAGCTAGATCTATTTTACAAAAAAAATTCGATTATTGTTAGATCTAGATCTAGATTTAGATCTATTTAGATCTACTTTGCAAAAAAAAAGAAAAAACAGAAAAAAAACAGAAAAACAGAAAAAACAGAACAAAAAAAACTTTACTGTTCACAGTGAACAGTAATCGACCGATTACTGTTCACAGTGAACAGTAATTGCCTTGTTACTGTTCACGCGAACAGTAACCTCCAGGTTACTGTTCATGTCCCCCAAAAGTCCCAACATTCGTCCATTCTGAGCTCGTTTCAAGCTCGATTCGAGCTGTTTTCGAAGCAGGGGATTCGTGGAGAGCAATACTACACACCTACAGCCTTCATATTCTAGTTCAAGTTTCGATCGTTTGCCAGATTTAGCTTAGCAGATCAGCGCACCACAGTCCAGGGCTTGTTTTTGCCCCGATTAGAGTCCGATTTGCTCCATTCTCGAGGTGATATCCTAACTTGACCTGAATCGTTAACTGTTAGATTATTTGCAATTACTATATGGATTGCTATAATTTGTTAGTTGAAATGTTATTTGCTTCGATCTAGTGGTTGCATCAGCATTTATCACTTTTCATCATTTTAGGAATGCATTTTTCTTTACATTTAGAACTTGAACTTTAAGGTGTTTTGTTCGTATAGTGCATACATTTAGTTTACTTGACTCTAGGGTTCTTCACTGCATCTGCTTGTTTGCTTGAGCCATTATGACTAGTCAGCATTATAGGGACCCCTATGTAGACCAGCTACATAACCTCCATCAGAGCCATATGTCCGTTCATGATTACATTGTCATATTTAAGGACTCATCGTAGTGAAGTGAGAGAGCACCCTTCTGAGACTCTAACTAAGTTTGTTTGGGTTTACGACCTAAAATAAAACGTGTTATGATTACTGGCCCCTATGACTTAGACACTATTGAAGAGGCCTTTGATGTTGCATTAAGGTTGGACTTGACTTTCAAAATGCTAGTCAATGCTAAGCTAAGTGTTATAAATGTGAGGGATATGGACATTATGATTATCAATGTCCTTCAGAGAGTCAACATGTTAGAATTGTGTCTAGTGATGAAGTTGATGTTTCGAAGGTTATTGAGGAAGTCTATGTTCCTCCCAAGACTGTTAGTATAGACACAACAGTTGGTACCGACACACTGGTTATTGATGAAATTCACATGTCTAATAGTGTCAGTGATGATGTGAATGAGATAGTTGAGACTACTACATTGCATTTTCCTGTTGCATACATTGATGATATCACTAGACCGATAGCAATTTACAATGATACCCACAAATTTGCTACGTACCCATATAGTACTTTACAGGAATTTGCGGTTGATAATAAGGTGATGGTTATGAGTCGCTCTGAGGCTGTGAGGAAGTTGCACGCTTGGCCTAAAGATTTCGATAGGGCTCTGAAGAGGATTGCTTCCATTGCTTGCGAGTTGGATAGTCCATGGGATCCTGATATTAGTTCCGTCTTCAGCAGGGATGATGCGCCTTGGTCTACTCTCTGTCTTGATCGAGCTGCCGTCTTTCACAGCCAACCCGTCACGGAGACCAGTTCCACCTCCGCCACCATGGTATTAACACTGCGTACCAGTGATGCTGCCACGACCACCACCTTGGCCTGATTGATATGCTTCGTGAGGAAAGTCCTCACTCGACAGGGTCGCGTTTCTCCCACCCCGGGGGAATTGATGAGTTGTCAGTTACCTTTTTATGCCTTAGTTTATTTTGAGATGTGTTTTGTTTATCTTTCTTTTAGTACCACATCGGTTATATCCGAGAAGTTCACTTTGTAAGAGTCTATATAAAGAGGCTCAACTCAATGAATAAGTAGACAATTATTAAATAAAAACTTTTTCAGTTAAAATTTCAAAGCTTTTGGTTCTTGAGATTGGGTGTGAAGCCCGTGGTGAAAGGGGTGCGAAGCCCGCGTAAGGGGTGCGAAGCCCAAAGTTATCTGGTTATTTCTCCAACCCTAATCTCTCTTTTCATTTTATTTCTTGTAAAACTCTAATTTTTCTTTTTTATTTGTATTCGAAGGTGATTGCGATCCTGTATTACATCAGTTTGCCTCCCCTAATTTCTGGCATATTACCAGATCAGCTTTCGCCATGCATCTTTCCTACTTTAGTGGATCTTATCTTTATAATTTGCTTATACAAAATTAAAAGAGTAGAATTTTTCAAACGGAAGGTGTAAAAATAATTGATTATATAAAAAGTTTTTGTCTTTGTTATTCTCTGGCATATTATCAAATCAGTTTTGGTCACACATCTTTCCTACACAAAGACAAGGTTAAAGGTTTAAGGTAACACCTAATTTAGTGGATGTGGTTCTTATAATTATTATGAATATGAATTAAAAGGGTAGAATTTTCCAGAAGGAAGGGTATAACTATAATCCGCTAGTATAGAAAGTCTTAGCTACCAAATTATGCAGTTTTGCATGATAGAAAGGAATTATTTTCTCCAATTATGCATCATCTACCATTTTCTCTCACATAGTCTCAAATATTGCTTTCGAAATTTGAAAAGAGAAAGAGATAGATGAATTTTTCTTGTTTATAGTTTGTTTTAACTTTTTCATTTTTCAATTTAAGGGCAATTCGAGCCATATTTACTTCTATGAGTATATAAGTAGACAATGATCATATAAAAAATAAAGTCTCCGTTGTATCTATTCTGTAAGCAATTAAGCATATACAGGGCTGATAAACAATAAAATCAAACTTCTCCTTTGGAATGATTTTGTTTGCAAATGTTTGTTGCTTGGCCCTTGCGTGCATCTTGCAGTGATTCATATCTCAATTTAGTATTTTTAGTTGCAGGAAAAGAGAGAATAAAAACCAAGTTTTAAAAACTTAAAAGTAGGGGTGGCAAACACTAATCAAGATGATATCTTGAAAGATGCATGATTTGGTTCTTTTCCGTTCATGATCTATGATGTAAACATTGTGGTAAATTATTTATCAATAATAACAGTGTAAAAATTGTGGTGATTTACTTATTTATTGGGCATGAAACATTTTATCAAAGAGTTATCAATATGACAATTTTTATCAAATGAGGACAAGAACTTATATAATTTCTTGCTTCTCTTTTAAGTTTCTCCCGTGATTTATCTTTTTCCCTTGCTCTTGCTCTTTAAGTGAATATTGTATGCAAGTTTTGGACTTAAGAGCAATTTATTCGTTGGATTTAAGAACCAACGTTGTCAATTCAGAAATTTCTAAAGAGTAAAGATTTTGATTTTTCTTAAGACTTTGAGAAGGAAGTCCAGGGATTTAAACTTTGAATAACTAGGTTTGGGCCTTTTGAGATTTATTCAAATAGTGGTATTTTGAGGTATTTAGGTTTCGCAGAGGCGAGAGGGAGAAAGAGAGGGGGGTTGTGAATGCTCTTGATTTTTTTTTTTTACGGTTGGGTGAGTGTGTTTTTTTTTTTTTGTTTTTGTTTTGTTTTTTTTTTTTTTTTTTTTTTTTTTTGTTTTTTTTTTTTTTTGTTTTTTTTTTTGGGGGGGGGGGGGGGGGGGCGCCGGGGGGCGGAGACCTAGAGCGAATGGAGAGAAGATAACTGCATTAATGGATTGGGGGGGGGGGTGGAAGGGGGAAGGGGAGAGAGAGAGAGAGAGAGAGAGAGAAAGTGAAATATGTCTTTGGTACACCACACCAGACTTTTCTTTCTTTGAGATTTTTCTAGCATTTTTGGTAATTTTGAGATGTGCAACTTGGTACAAAGATAGGACAGAGTTTCTCTCCAGTTTCCTTAGTTATATGCAATAAATGGGATAAGAGCTAGAAGGGTTTTTTGTATAAAATAATTCTTATGAACTCAAAAATTAACCGTAGTAACTAGCATCTTTTAAGGAAGAACTATGAAAAAAATTCTATAGTTTAGTGTATCCAAGGAGAGTAATTCTAGAATGGGACAGTTTGTGAGAAGTCTTTGTTCAAACGTGGCAAATAGTATTTGAGATAACACTATCTGGCAGCGTGCGTAACTAAGTGAAGCTAGTTGCTCACAGAACAAAATGTCATCCTATGCAAGAATGTAATGGGGTTATCTTTTGAATCGGTAGGAGCCACCTCTAGAATTCACAAGAATCATCTCGAGAATCCTATATCGCATGGCAAAGTATGGTGAAACATTATACCAAATGGTGGAATATGTGTGATTTTCTATATGAATATTCTCATATTGGATGTGAACTAAAAGGGTTTTTGATATATAATTCTATGAAATCAAGAATTAACCATAAATAACATCTTTTAAGAACCATGTAAAAACTCTATATAAAAAGTGCGCTTGGGTGGAGTCGTACTAAGATGAGTGACTCTCTAAGAAGCCCTCACTTGAGGATGCGACAAATGAAAAACTCTATATATCATATCATTAGCATTTTGTGCTTACTTTTGTTTTCAAAAGCTTCTATGTTAGGTATTTCTTTAGAACCTCGTGTGTGAACCTAAGAAGCGTACGCACAAAGATGAGACATGAAGATGACTATATGACATTAAACAACAAAGATGGGACATTAATTAGATGCGTGTATATTATGCATGTTTGTGTATATATACACATTACAAATTTATGAAGTCAGTACGAGTAAACACACAAATACATGTATGCATGTGTGTGTGTGTGTGTGCGCGCGCGCACGCGTGTGCGTTTATGTGTGTGTGATTTATATAATTTCTCTCTTCTATTAAAGTTTCTCGTGATTTCTCTTCTTCTCTTGCTCTTGCTCTTTAACTGAAATATGATATGCAGATTTTGGATTTGAGAGCAGTTTATCCATTGAATTTAAGAACCAGAACTATCAATTAAGAAATTTCTAAAAGAGTAAAGATTTTTGATTTTTTTTTTGAGGCTTTCAGAAGGGAGTTCAGGGAATTTAACTTTGAATATTTAGGTTTATACCTCTTGAGATTTATTCAAAGAGTTTGATTTTGAAGTAGTTGGGTTTTGGAAGGGGGAAGAAAAAGAGAGGGCTGTGAATGGTCTCGAATTTTTTAGAGACAGAGAGGTTGTGAATGGTTTCAATTTTTAGAGAGAGGGTTGTGAATGGTCTTGATTCTTTTTGGAGACAGAGAGAATGATGCAATACAGGATCGCAATCACCTTCAATTCAAAAAAATTGAAAACTATCTCTGATATCAAATTGATGTAAAACAGATACGATCGTAATCACCTTCAAACTAAAAATTGAAAACTAGGATTTTGAAATGAAGAAATAGAAAAGAGATTTAAGTTTAGAGAAAAGAACCGGACAAATTCGGGCTTTGTACCCCTAATACAGGCTCACACCCCTTACACCACGGGCTTCATATCCTAATCTCAAGAACTCAAGGGCTAAAAAAATTAACTGAGAAAGTTTTAATTATTCATCGTCTACCGAATAAAGAAGTACTGAGGTCTATTTATAGGCTTTACAAAGAATCTAGTTCCCGGTTATAACTGATATGGTACTAAAACAAAATAAAAGAAACAACTAAACTCAAAAATAGACTAAGACATAAAAAGATAACTAGCATTGGCGATGTCCTCATTATTTCTCCCAGGGTGGGAGAACTCGACCCGATCGAGGGAGGCTCCCCCCCCGAAGCATCTCAATCGGGCAAAGATGGTGGTCGTGGTAGCAACACTAGTACATCACGTTGAAACCATAGTGGTGAAGGCGGAGCTGGCCTCTGTGACGGGTTGGTTGTGGAAACTGATAGCTAGATCAAGGTACAGAGAGTAGACCGAGACGCATCACCCCTGCTGAAGACGGAGCTGATGCTAGGATCCATGGGGTATGCAACTCATAAGCAATGAACACTTCTCAGAATCCTATCGAAATATGTACGTCAAGCATGCAACTTCTTCACGGCCTTAGGGTGACTTGTAACTATTACCTTATTATCAACTACAAATTCCTGCAAAGTACTGTATGTGTATGCAGCAAATTTATGGGTATCATTACAAATTGCTATCGATCTAGTGATATCATCAATATATGTAGCAAGCAAATGTAATGTAGTATGCACTGTAGGCATAACTCCTAACGATGGGAGAATGAGTGATATGACATGCCTAGGAAGACATACATGTAACCCCGCAGATGGAGGTACATTAGACTTAGACACAAACTCCAAAAAAATCAGAAAAATATGAAGCACTAGAAACCATCTGCTGGATCTTGAAAAAAAAATTCAGGTGACTCCTTAAAAGATGAATCAATAGGAACAACCATAAATTATATTCAGCATAAGGGAACTCGAACGGCTTACTAGGCACTGTGGGTGTATTAGGCTCAGCTATTTCATCCACGTCATCACTGACACTACCAGAAGGTGTGGATTTTATCAATAATCAGTGTGTCAGAATCAACTGCTATATCTTCAATTATACTAGCAGTCTTAAAAGAAACGTGAATATCCTCAATAGCTTTCGAGTCATCAACATCATCAGTAAGCATCGTTATAACATGTTGACTCTCCGAGGGGCACTGATAATCATAATGTCCATATCCTTCACTTAGAACATCGGGCCTTCGCAATGACTAACGTTTTGAAAGCCAAGTCTATCCTTAATGCAACATCAAAGGCCCCTTCAATTGTGTCTAGGTCATTGGTTCCCGTAACCATAGCATGCCTTATTTTAGACCGTAAACTCCAAACAAACCTAATTATAATCTCAGAATGGTGCTCTCTCACATCACTATGACGGGTTAATTCCTTAAAAATGGCTATATAATCCTGAATGAACATATGACCCTGATAGAGATTGCGTAACTGGTCTATGAGGTGGTTCGCATAATACTGATTACTCATGATGCTACAAATGCAAAATCAAACAAACAAGTCAATGCAGTGGAAAATCCTAGAGTCACGTAAACTAAATGCATGCGCTAATTGAAATAAAATATACTAAAAATTTAAGTTCTAAATGCAAAAAAATGCACTCCTAAAATGATGAAAAGTGACATATACTGATGCAACTACTAGATAGAAGCAAATAACATTTCAAACAACAAATTATCGCAATTCAAATAGTAGTTACAAGTAATTTAACGGTCAATAATTCAGCTCAAATTAGGTTATCACTCAAGGGGTGAGTCATTCACGCCCAAACACAAAAATCCTCGTAAGATTTCTCAGAGAAGTACCCACACTGAAGAACTGAAATCACCCACAAGTTTTTTGTACAATGATAATGGAAAGTGAAAGATGGTTACCTCGAGAATAGCACAAATCGGGCGCGAATCGGGCCAAAAACAAGCTCCGGACTGCTGTGCGTAGTCTATCCAGCTGAATCTGGTAGACAACGAGGCTTAAATCTGGATGTGAAGGCTATAGATACGTAGTACTGGTCGTCACGAATTTGCTGCTTCGAAAACGGCTCAATTCGTGTTTGAAACGAGCTCAGACTGGTCTTCGGAACATCAGAACTGAATATGAACTGAGTCGACTCACTGAGTTGGGTAGAGTCAGACCGATCTCAGCGAGCTGAACTGGGCTTTACAGAAGTATGAACGGATCAGGCTTGAGTGGGGTCGGGCTTGCCAATCCGACCCAAAACCAAAAACCCGACTGGTTAACTTAAAGGGTCGGGTCGGGTTCAAACCCAAACATGGCTGCATCAACAAAACACCAAATCACTCTCTTCTCTCCACTTGCTCGAGGCTTCGAGATTTAGGGCCTCAAAGCCCTGTAGAGCTGGCGGCGGCGGCGGTGCTTGAGGGAGGCTGCGACTACACGACAATGATGGCAGTGCAGTGGAGATTTGGCGTCGGCGGGGCGGCGATGGCCTGGATCTGATCGACGGCGATGGCGATTGGAAACGACAATGACCACGAGATCTGATCGTGAGGGCAACTGTTAGATAAGGAGGAGGCTGCAGAGAGGGGGAGGTCGTCGGTGGAGGAGGTTGTTGGTGGAGGAGGTCGAAGAAACTTGAGCGACATCGAGGAGGTCGAACGGGATCGCAGTGAGGTAGAGGATCTGATCTGACGTCTGTGAGGGCATGGCGGTGTCTGGCAAGGGCACCTAGAGGTCGGTGGTGCTCTGATCGGATAGCGATCACGATGAACTCTGGAGTTGGCGGTTGCGAGGTGGCGTCAGTGGTGCAAGTGGGTGGCGTCGGTGCTGCAAGTGTTGGGGAATTGTGATGGAGGAAGATGATGATGGTGATGTTGATGTCGATGGCAGTGGTGATTAGAGGCAGCTGCTTGCAGAAATGGTGGGAGTGGGTTGCAAAGGAGGCGGGTTGATGGAGGAGATCTTAGGCGAAGATATGGGTACAAAGAGGTCTTCGGTCAGATGGTGGTGATGAGGATTCTGGAAGGTGGAGCTTCTGAGGGTGGTGGCGAGCTCGTGGACAGGTCTGGCGAAGACAACAAGGACAATTGATGAAGGGATAATTGCTGGAGGAGGTTGACGAGGATGTTGGAGACAGTTGTCGGCGAGGGCGTGGATGTTGATGGGGTAGGTGTTGATAGTGATGATGTCGATGGTTATGGAAAAGAAGCGAGAAAATCAGAGGGAAGAACATGGATAAGGGCGGCGGAGATGATGGAGGTGGTGGGTTGTGAGGCGGTGGTGTCGCCAACGGAGGAAGAGGATGAACAGGGAAAGGAGAAGAGGGAGAAGTTGAACAAAGCTATGGAAATTTTGGATTTTCATTTTTAAAATTTCTGAGAAAGAAGATGTACGGTTATGATTTTAAATGTCTGGGATTTTTGAAGCAATTTTGGTGGAATTTTGCTAAAGTAAATTTTGTTTTGCGAATGGATCTGAGATTTGTTCTAGATCTAGGGTTTCAGATCTAGATTAGGGTTCTAAGAGAAGAGAAAATTTTTTGAAGGGGAGTAAGGCCTAAGCTCTTATGCCAAGCTGATGTAATACAGGATTGCAATCACCTTCAATTTTAAAAAGGAAAAATTAGGTTTTTGAAAAGAATAATGAAAAGAGAAATTAGGGTTTATAGAAAAGAAACAGATAAATTCGGGTTTCACACCCCAATCTTAAAAACTCAAGGGCTCAAGAAAATTAACTGAAAAAATTTTAATTATTCATCATCTACCGAATAAAAAGTATTGAAGCCTATTTATAGGCTTACAAAAAGTCTAGTTCTCAGTTATAACCGATGTAGTACTAAAACAAAATAAAAGAAACAACTAAACTCAAACATAAAATAAGACATAAAAAGATAACTACCACTGGTGATCCTCATCAGAGAGAGATGGGGTTGAATGGAGAGGAGATAATATGTATTAATGGAGAGAGAAAAAAGTATTAATTAATGTGTCTTTGATACACCATACTAGGCCTTTCTTTTTTAGGTTTTTTCAAGCATTTTTGGTGATTTTTGAGATGTGCCACTTGGCACAAAGATAGAAAAGAGTCCTCTCTCTAATTTCTGCTTAGTTATATGTAGATGGGATGTGTGCTAGAAGGGTTCCTCATATATAATAATTCTTACGAACTAAAAAAATTAACTGCAGTAACTAGCTTCTTTTAAGGAGGAACTAAGAGAAAAAAAACCCTATAATTGTGTTCAGCAAAGTAATACTAAAATGGGTCAGCTTGTGAGAAGTCCTTGCTCAGATGTGGCAAATAGTATTAGAGATAACTAGTGTTTTAAATATCCCCGATATAACCCCGATATTGCGCCGATATTGCGTTTACGGCACCTAGCCGCAATGATTTGGTACATCCAAACCGATATAGCGATTTTCACCCAAAATCGCCGATAAATTGGCATGGACCCGATATATCGGCCGCAAGTTCGGCGATTTTGGACCCGATATAGCGTTCACACTCAATTTCTAGGTTAGATATTTGGGTAATTCGGCGATGTGACAATATGACATTTGTGAATATTTTACACTTGGATAGTGATTATGCATTTATAAGCTTAATGTAAGTTATCGAGTTAAGTATATCTTAAACATATAAGTATGATGTTTTATGTAGCTTTATATAATTTATGCATATATTGTTATTGAGATGCAATTTAAGACAAGAAGATATGTATATTACAGTTCGATTTTGACATCCGATTTTTTAAATATCCCCGATAGTCCCCAATATATCCCCATCCCCGATAAATTTTCCCGGCCGATGTAGCCGCTGTGGCCGCCATTTAGAACACTGGAGATAACACTATCTGGAGTGGAGCTAGATGCTACACAAAAAGATGTGGCAAATAGTATTAGAGATAACACTATCTGGAGTGGAGCTAGATGCTACACAAAACAAATTCATGCTACGTAAGAATGTAAGGAGGGCACCTTTTGAATCGGTAGGAACTACCTCTAAAAATTACAGGGGTCATCTCGAGAATCCTACATCACATGGCAAAATAATGTGTGAACATCAAATGGGGAACATGTATGACATTCTATATGAATACTCCCATATAGGATGTGAGCTTCTTTGAAGTCAAAATTAACTGCAACTTGGCATCTTTTCAGGAAGCATGAAAAAACTCTATATAAAAAGTGAGCTCAGGTAGAGTTATACTAAGATGAGTGACTCTCAAGGACTTCTTCGCTTGAAGTGTGCGACAAATGGAAAACTTTATATCTCATGTCATTTGCATTTTGTGCTTACTTTTGCTTTCAAATCTTCAGTGTGAGGTATGTCTTTAGAACCTCATGTGTGAACCTAAGAAGCACACGCACAAAGATAAGACATGAACATGACGATATGACATTAAACAACATATGACAATTTCTTAAAACTAGGACACGCGACACAAATATAGGACATCAATTAGATGCATGTACATTATGTGTGTGTGTGTGTGTGTGCGCGCGCGCGCGCATATATACACATTACAGATATATATATGGTCATTACAAGTACATATATACATATAAAATTGAGAGTACGTAAAAAATACATATACATAGATTACAATTACAACACATATTTGAAAAGATATTTAATGTTCACATATGCTAAAAGTTGTCCTATAACACTATTTTATGACTTTGTAGAGAAGTATGGCCTGGCTCTTCATATTTCCATTACAACGCAGTTTTTAGTATAGAAATAAAAGTAAATAGTAAAAAATGTTTCCAAGAAGATTCTGAAGTTAAAAACATATTATAAAAAATTTTGAACATTTAATAAGTGTCCAACACGCGTCCCAGGAGTGTCCAAAAAGAATTAGTGTATAGTGGAACTTTTTGTAGAAGTGCCCATGCCGCAAAATCTGAAACTTTTTATGTATTGGTTGTCGTATCATCTTTTCTGTTCCTTTTCTTTTTCCTCTACCCTTTAGGTGTACTCTCGTGTCGTCATAGGATTATGAATGGAGCATGAGGGTTGCACTCTAACGTCAATGTTCAAATAATAAAGAAAAGAGAAGGAAGACCTAGAACTATTTATCAATGCTTCAGTAGACCTCTTAAGAGCATCTCCAAGGTTCTCTTAGAGATCCCTTATTTAAAAGGGTGGAGGAGGCTACGAGACTATTAAGGGTCATTGGTCTCCAATAGTACTCCCTTAAATGCCTCATTCACCCTTTGTTTTATTATTTTATTTTTTAATGAATTTTTCATTTATTTAATAAATTTGTAATAAGTAACTTTTATTAAATATTTTTGTATTAATTAATTAATAATTATTAAATTCATATTTATTAATTATTAAATTTTAATTATTAAAAATCCATGTATTAATTCAATATTTAATAATATACTAAATATTAATTTAATTAATTTATATATTACTTTATATATTAATTAAATTTACTAAAACCTATTAATTATATATTATTCAAATTTAATTTGTATTATTTAAAAACAAAAGGTTAAAATTGGTGGGGTCCATATGTTAAAGAGGTTGCTAAGGGACTTTTTTGCCTCCTCAAATTAAGGGAGATTTGTAGGGACTTAAGTTGAGAGGGGGGAGAACTCCGACCCTTTGGAGAACAAACCCCCAATATCCCTTAATTTGTTAAAGGGGCCGGTTTTTCCGACCCCTTGGATGGTCTAACTAGGAGCAAAGTTGGCATAGGGGCTTGATTGTTATAGAGATGTGAGGACAATAAGGGAGAAACTTCCTCCCGTTAAAATGGTGAGGAGATGGGGATTCCTTCCTTCACCCTAAAAAATGAAACTAACAAATAAATATTTCAAAAACAAAGATATGGGTTGTCTAAGTAACTGAAATACAAGTATACAACTCATAGAAATTACTTAATGATCCGAAATACAAACAGGCATGGCTTCTACTTTGTTTCTGTTTATTTACTATTGTGTCAGCATCGGATCGTTTCATTTGATGACGATTGGCATTGATGGATTGCTGAATTAATAAAATTCAACGACGGCATGTTTGGTTAAAGTTTCTTAAATGTAGCTTTTTACACTTACGTTTCTTAACTACAAAAAGTGAGTGTGAGTCTGCTCAGCTATCATTCATAGTTTAGTAATTATAGTTAGCTATCTCCAAAAGTTAGAGTTAAGTGTAGTTTACAAAAAATCCAATTTATTTGACTTTTTCTTAACTCCAAAACGTGAAAAGGAAAAAAGTAGAGTTTGAGATAATTCCATTGTATCAACAAAAACATAAAATCAGTGCACTACACTTTGGCAGATTGCAATTAATGATTCACAAACTATAATTTACAAACAGTAACTAACTACAGTTCAGAAAACTTCAAGGGCAAAAAAAAAAAAAAAAAAAATCCGACACACAAATCAACATAAACAAAATAGCAAAAAAAAACACACAAAAAGAAAGAAAGGAAAAAGAAAAATTACCGTGATGTCTGGACTCTTGGCAGAAGCTCTGGTTCCTCCCCCAATCAAACCCACACCTTCCCCCTCTCTTCACAACTTGCACATTCATCACCAATCTCACCCACATTCCACCTCAACATCACCTCCCTCCTCCTCACAAACCCATCAACAACCCCATCGAAATCAATCTCATCCCCAAAATCACCATTATTGTACGGCAACTCGCCTCCGGTTCCCACCACAATGCAACCTCTAGGCACCACTTCCATCGACTCCGCCGCCGCGACCACGTACACGAACGAGCCCGGCCCACTAAGGCACGGTATTGAGGCCAAACCCGGGCCCGGCGTAAACTCATCCAGGCAATTTACCAGGCTGACCCCAAGAGTGGGGTGAGGGGTGAAAGCTGGGGTTTTGAGGAGGGAGAGGGCGGTGAGGTTGCGAAACGGGCAGGAGGAGGATAGGGACCCGAATCCGGATCCGATATGGACTGTGAGGAGGCGGCGGGTGTAGTCGATGGCGGTGACTTTGAGCGGAGGGAGGGAGGGGAGGAGGAGGGCGGCGCCGTCGCCGGAGCAGGAAAGGGCGAGCGCGGCGGGGCCGCACGAGGGCGGAGAGGTTCGGAGGCGGAGGGGGAAGCGGATCCGCAAGGATCCAGACCCGGATCCGCAAGAAGAGGAGGGGCAGGAGTTGAAGAAGTGGGACTGTGGGTCGGGTTTAGCGTGGGCGGGTGCGGATTTGGAGAGGAGGAGACAGAGGAGGATGAAAAGAGTAGCAGTGAAGAAGGTAGGCATTTTTCTTGTTTTTATTTTTATTTTTGTTTTTGAGAGAGAGAGAGAGAGAGAGAGAGAGAGAGAGAGGGAGGGAGGAAAGTTTTGGGTTCTGTTTGTTTCACTCTTTTGAGCAGTTTTTATCAGTGATAAGAAATAATTTTTAGAGGACTAAAAAAAAGGAGACTTGAAGATAAATAAATATTTGAATATTTCAGTGATAAATATGAAATTGTTTTTTTGAAAGATTGGAACTATAATAAGAAAGCAATACACAAAGAAGATTTACTTGGTGTGCTTATCTAGTATACTGCGAAGGAGGTAAAAATCAAGAAGGTTGACGACGATGGCTGGGAGGGGAGAGAGAGAGAAAGGAGAGATTTTGCTTCGCTGGAAGAAGGAGAAGGGGGTAGGAATTTTGTTTTGCTAGAAGAAAGTTGAGGAGGAGGAAGAAGGGGAAGGGCGGAGAGAGGAGGGTGTTGTCATCGTAAGGGCGGCGATCGATCGCTGATGTCATTCTCTCCCGGGCACTGAAAAAGACAGACGGACAGACAATGCGAATGAGTCACGAGAAAAACTTTCGCTCCGCTCGATTTTATTATTATTATTATTTTTTAAACTTAAACAGTGGGATACCAATGTGCTTCATTAAAAGACTTTGACGAATCAAAGTACATAAACAGTCGAGATTATTTTAACACAACAGAAGAATAGCAGAGATACATGAGGCTCAGACAAGTGAAGGCAGTTTAGCATTTGGGTCGATCCCGCGGAATACCCAGCATGAATCCCCCGTCCAAGTCAAACCATGCAAACGCATTTAATCCTTGACAGGCTATATGTACCGCCCCCGTCTCGAGTTTTTTTTTTTTTCCCTTCCAGGGTTGCTCTCTAAAAAAACACAAGTTATGTTTAATTCTTGAGTTCATAAAAACTATTATCTATCGTATACTTTCGAGTACATATTCTATGTACAACTGCTCAATTTTCATTTGAGATGTAACGATAAAGACGTAATCAAGTAAGTATGACGAGTGCAACCGTGACTATTGTTAAAGCCTCTTTGCATTGCATCAGAGGTTTTGAAAATGTCATTGATAATGCACAGTTTCTAAACAATTTTGAGGTCAATGTTGCCTGACATAATGCTATTGATCTAATTTACAACTAACTCCTTTTCCTCTTCTTATATTTTGAGATAAATGTAAAACCATTATCTGTCACATATAAAAATAATATATGAATACACAATAAATTCTATTTAGTACAGTCAAATAGCAAACTGAAGACCCACTTGATTCGCATACCTGCACAAGAAAAATTCAAAAACCTGGGACCCTAATAGCATATATATTATGTGTAACAACTGTACTAAATAATTCAGTCAGTAGCTTCTGTGAATAAAAATGTATACAAAACTAACTTAACATGCACACTTATTCAAATAATTTGCTCTCATGTACAGGATATTAATCTAGGAAGAAGAAAACTGAAGCAATCTGAAGTTAGAAAAAAACTTCATTGACTTGTCGATGAGTTTTCAATTAATCTGTCACTGTACACAAGATTAATCTGAAGGCTTTAGTTGACATTACCTGAGCAAATATGTGCATATGTTGATCTCATGACACGCGGATTGGTCCAGCGCATACTTTCTTTCTTGTGAGAGCAAAATTCCATGTTCTTGGACCTGACTGATTCAAAAAAAAAATAAATAATGCAGTACTTTTGTTACAAAAGATAATCTGATAACATATTTACAATCTCTATCAAAGAGTAAAAGCTCCTTGAATTATCAGTTCAAGAGTCAGAATCTTGATTCAGTCATAAAATTCAGGTCAATGATTTCAGCGAAAGAACAAATTCAGTTGATTTTTAAAACGGTGCCTGAAAACAACAAGAAATGCGATAAAAGCAACAGTTAAACAAATGGAATGAAATGATAAGGGAGTTTACACACTTGAAGGTACAAAGCAGTAATGCAGTCTAGAATCAGCATAACTGATTATAAATAGTCTATAGTCTCAGATAATTATTACATGCCCTTCATCTTTGCTGGTTTTCTTTCAGAAGGCAGCCCGCCCCTTTATTACACTCGTGTAAGTCATAATCCATGAATCCACACCTGGATTCTGAACTTTACCCCCATCATTGGATTCTGAGAAGCCAGTTTCTCAATTAAGATTTGCCTCTTTTTTTTCGAGAGAGAGAGAGGCAACCTGGCCTGTAAATAAATTAAGACAGTGGCAAATGGTTACTGCTATAATGTCAGTCCTATCGATATTCAGAAATTCAGAAAAGATCTAGATAGAACTTTTATGTGTTTCATTTTGGTTCTGGTTATAATATACAGAGAATTAGGAAGACTAACCTGATTAGTCCTTCACCTCCATGGTGAAATCTGTTCTTTGCTCCATTCTGTACTCATTTCTTCTCCTCTTGCAGTACTGCATTTACTTTTCAAGATTGCTCTTCCTCATGTGGACAAATAAACATCAGTCGACCATTTTGTTTCAAAGGCGATCAAAAATACTGCGGGCGATCAAAAATACGAACTCAGCTATGACAGAAACCAGTGGTGGACGTAGGATTTTTTTCAGTGTGGGCGTAAATATAATAGAAATTTCAGTGTGAACATAAATATAATAAGAAAAGAGAGAAAAATTAAAAAAATATTACACCCACCAAGACTTGAACTTTTGATCTTTATTAATACAGATTTATAAGTTATCACATAAGATAGGGCTCAAAAGTGTCATTATGTTAGTAAAAATAATCTAAAAAGAAGAGATTATATAACAAAAAGTTACAAACTATATATATTATTTCATTATTTTATAAATCGAGTGTGGGCATGTCCGCCCACACTGGGATGTATGTGGTTCCGCCCCTGACGGAAACCATACCACCCAAATCTTGCATCAGGCAAGTACTATGTTACCAATATATTCTTCAATCCCAATAAGCTCCAAATCGTTGACACAGGCTTGATAATTGGCGAATGCCACCTTCCCTTTTGTTCTATTTCTCAGCGATTGGTGGAGAAAGATGGAAGGTACAAATTAGCACCATCTACTTGGGTTTCATTTCTGAACTGTACCAGTGTTATCTCACACAGCACATATAGGCCGGCACCTCATCTGCGTCTTTATGTTGTGTCCAGTCATGAGGTGAAGGATCTCAAACCATCCTGCGGCTTTGTAGCCATGATTCCAACCATACGCTTTGTAAATGACAGTTCAAACATAGACGTGTTCCAACTTCTGAGAACGGGGTTCACTGTTTCACGGAATAGCCCTCCTCAACATTTGGTTACTGCTTTGCTGAATTCCTAAGTCAAAAATTTAATATCCAAGGATCTATATTTCCAATTGCTAATCTAAAGGGGCTTACATCAGGCTTAAAATATTTTTAATAAACACATACACACACAAATACATGCACACATGGAGAAGAAGATTCTAAGACTTTAATAACAAGATTTGAAGCTTATTTCACGTAAAAAATGCAAATATTGTATAATATGACATTGCACGTCATCAGAAGCCAATAATCATACATTCATCATTAAACCAGATAAATTGCACAACCAATTCCTTCAAAGCATTACCAACTGTAAAAGAAAGAACAATCATAAGATAATTTAAGAACTGATAATAAGCCTATGCATTTCTTTGTGCAGGTATATATATACTTCCATTAATCCTTACGAGCTGATTGCCAGGATTCTTTATATCAGCATTAGATTCTTGCAACGCGTTTCTAAAAGCGAGGACGCATCTGATTTTCTTGTTTTAGTCCTCTTCATGATTATATTGGACTCAGTCTGTAAGAAATTCTCTTTTCTGGTTTATTAACACCAAATGTAATGAGCTTTGTTGAAGCTTAATTGTATTGGCTCACGCATTTCTTTTGCAGTATTGTTACTACTACAAAGATTTTTACTGGCTTCACTGTTTATTTGGGCCTTCCTCCGATACAAATACTGCAAGATGCTTGTGCCCATTGATGCTATAGAGAAATATCTGCAAAACCAGCAATCCCTCGCATAAACAAGATATGGATATAGTGAAATCATATCCATAACAAGTCACTTCAAGTGAAACATGGGACAAGGAGGCTTCCTGAAAGTCTTCAAAGGAAAACTTTCAAGCGGTCAACTTGTCGCTATAAAGCTGTTGGGCAATTCAGAGTGCAGTAGAGAAGATTTCATCAATGAGGTCGCCGACTATAGGTAGAATTTACCACAAGAATATTGTTCGCCTTCTTGGCTTTTGTTCAGAGGAATCTAAAAGGGGCTAGGTTTATGAATTCATGCCAAGTGGATAACTTGACAAACATATCTTCTCCTCATCAAACAAAACTAATCGTCGTCCTTTCACTTGGGATAAGCTCAGTGAGATAGCATTGGATGTGGCCAGAGGAATAGACTACTTACACTGTGGATGTGATATGAGGATTCTACATTTCGACATCAAGCCTCACAATATCCTTATAGATCAAAATTACAACCCTAAAGTTTCAGACTTTGGACCAGCAAAGTTATATCTGAGGGATTATAGTGTAGTGTCAATGAGCACGGCATGCGGAATAATAGGGTAAATTTCCCCTGAGCTTATATCAAGAAACTTTGGTGGCATATCACTGAAGTCCGATGTCTCTAGTTATGGAATGCTACTTCTGAAAATAGCAGGAGGGAGGAGGAAAGTGAATCTTCAGGCACACAGCTCAAGCCAAATTTACTATCCTATGTGGATTTATGGTTGTTTGAATCGAAGTGAAGAGACTAAAGTTAATATGCTATTGAGATTAGTGAAGCAGAAAGGAAATTACTTACTGAGAAGTTGAAAAAAAAAACTTTGTAAAGTGGGTTTATGGTGCATCCAGATGAAGCCATCCAATCGTCCCTCCATGAGCGAAGTTGTTGAAATGCTTGAAGCCAATGCTGATACTTTGGCAATGCCACCCAAGCCTTTCCACTCTTCACCAGAACCAATTTCTGGAGTAAAATCATGCATGGATTCCACATTCAGTTAGTTACCTATAATCTCAGAATAATGATACAAGTCGTCTTAGTACAAACTCACCTTGAAACTTTGTTTACACAGGAGGCATATTTAGAAGTTTATTGATTTTTAAATTTTGTATAATTGTTAGTATCCGACCACCTTATTCAAGAGATACATTGTACATAATGAAGTATATAATGTAGTCATTTCTGTGATTTCACAAGAAGTTACTGTTCTCATTGTTCATTTGATTTCATAGATGTTAATAGTGAATGGGACATGATTCATCCTCTTTTCTGTTTCTTTATGTTCATATTAAGATTGCACATATGAATTTGTAGATCAGTTCTTCCACCATCAAAGATACAACTTTACAGGCAAAAATGTAAACAAATTTTAGTTATCAGAGACATGCTAGCTAACACTAACATGGATAAACTATAAGGATGTGCCAGCTAAAATGGCGGTAAAATGATAATGTGAGACTAGCTTTATAGTTCTTTGTGAGAAAAGGGTAATCGGAGCACCCACTTATATTAAGATAAAATTATGTACAGAGGAGACTTACAAGCATATATACATGATAGAGTTACACGAAAGATATGGAGGTGATAATAAGACATGCACTTCAAGAAAGTTATCTTCTACTCTTGTGCAAGGGAACATTCTCCAACCGGAATTTCCATAGGAGGAGCTTCACTTTAAAAGGAGTAAAGGAAGTCCAAATATATAGAAGTAGTCATCTTCGAGAGGTATTGGTGTTAAAGAAGTGGTACAGAGAGTGGACTGATGAGGTGCTGCAGCTTCGAGGTTAAAGACGTTTGTCATGCATTGTTGAGAGTTCAGAAGTGCTAGCATCATTGAAGATCATGCATCCATTTCGGATCATACACCTTTGAAGTTCTGGAGAAAATGAGAGATTTCATGAACCATCTGAGTCTCCAAGGTGGCATTACAATCCCAAGCCAGATAAAAATGGTGAGGCAAGAAGTGCCACTATTGCTACCAATCCAGTGGTCTAACCAAGAGTGAGTAATGGTATCAAAATGCAGAGAGTAAGGCAGAACTAGATCTAAGCACTCCCCTACAAAATAAAGAGACATCCAGAAATCGACTCCAGTGTATCAAAAAAGTGCCACCTCCTAAAATAATTGTGTCAGATAAGGATTTCCATGGATATTTTATATTTGAAAAAAGGCTCCACCACCACTCTCAAGTAAGGAGATATCAAAGGTGCGAAGATTATGAGCACCGAGTGTGCCATGAGCTTTGCTGGTAAAGTTATGTCCCATCTCATGAAACAAAAACCTTGGTTGGTACTGTCAATTCTTTTCCGTTAGAAGGCTCGCACATTGCAGTCCATCGCTTGTATGGTCCATTCTAGGATGTGGCAGACGTAATGCCGTTTGTGTGGAGTTGACGAGTATCAGTCGGCCTCAGGATTACGCAGTTTGCGAAGAGGCCAAATATTTGGTCAATTTGCTCAAGCATTGGTTTCCAATCAGAACAAGAGATGGCCATTGCTTTGATTGACAATCCCAAGCAAGATATGGGAAAGGCACCAAGTTGTCAGTGGAAGAATAGCAGCCAGAATTACTAAGATCCTGGTTTGGGATTAGATTATATAAATGAAGGATTATATTAACAATAACAATCGGTTAATTGTTGTGACAAAATGGTATACCACAAGTAACAACCAAAAACACAAGGTCAGAAATATGTAAAAGGCAAGGTAAATAGGTGACATATGTACTTGTTCCAATTTCACACAAACAAACTGGTGTACGGCAACCTAGCTTGTTTGTTAGTGTGAACTCAAGATGGTTATGTGTACTCAGTAAGGAAAATTCTTCTAGATCAATTTACCAAACATCTCACTTTTATGTGATAAATTAAGGTCTAATGGAGTTTACAACAATAACTTGTATTCCTAGGTTGTTTCTGATGAGCCTGACTTTCTATGGAGGAAATTCTTGCTGAAACACATAAAATGTATAGAATAGTAGACCTGAAATTACAAAGATTGGAATTTTCACTCGAAATACTAAGGTCAAAGATTTGTGATTGAGACAGAACATAATTCAATGAGAGCTAAAGAACAAAAAAACACACTTAAAGTAGTAATAAGAATGGTGACAGATACTGTTGAACAACTACAATGCGGTGAAAGTAGAGTTTAGATTAGATAATACAAAGAAAGAAAGAAAGAAAGAAAGTCTTCTTGCTCAGCTTCTAAATTATTGTTGCAGTCAAAGGATTACTTTCATGACAAGACTATCTTGAATCATAAATAAATTAATGGAAGTCTTCAAAATGAATATTTTAGCAAAAAGATGAGATTCAACAAGCCCAATTGCCCGTCAAGCTCAGAAATTTTGAAGAAACTTCAGAAGTCAGACGATTGAAGAAGAAACCAACCTTGCTTCATTACGAAACCCATCCTGCAGATTAGTTGTTCAGGAAGCCATGATGAAAATTCTCCCTTGGTCCATTCTCTCATTTTTCCTCTTCTCTAGTACTGGATTAGCTCTATACCCATTTGAAGAAGTCTGCTCTTCCTCTTGTGGACAACTGCAGAACATCCGTCCACCGTTCCGTTTGAAGGGTGATCCAAACTACTGTGGCGACTCCAACTACGAACTCAACTGTGATGGAAACTATACCTTCCTGAACCTTTCAGTTGGTAGGTACCATGTTAATAGTATCTCCTTCAACCCCAATCAGCTCCAGATTGTTGATGTTGGCTTGGCAAGTGGCAAGTGTCCCTTCCCCTTGGGTCCATTACACCTCTGATAATAAAGAAAGACCAAAGATATGAATTAACATCGTCCCACTGGGCTTCTTTTGTGAACTGTACTGGTGCCATGCAACATAATACTAATTATAGACCAGTACCTTGTCTCAGCCAGAACTCGTCGTCTGTGTATGTGGTGTCTGGCTACGAGGTGAAGGAGCTGGAGCCATCCTGTGGCTATGTAGCTATGATTCCGACAATTGATTTCATCAATGAGAGCTCAAATAAAGACGTGTTTCCACTTCTACAAAGGGGCTTCACCATTTCATGGAGCAGCAACCGTAGGACCTTTGGCTACTGCTTTGTAGCATACTTCAGGTAAGTACCTATTTATCCGAAGAAAACAATATATCTATGTCATTAGCTATTAGCGCATTAGACTGTGTTGGATCGCACAGGAAGTAAATGACATAAACATGAAATAAACAGGAAATTAAAGGAAATAAAATGCAATTTACTTTTGCTCTTTAAGAAAAATTATTATCCTGTTCAGTGCATTAATGGGGAGAATATAAGGGGAGCACATAGATGTCTATTTCCAGGCTTCAAATCCAAAAAAAGGTTCACTTTGGTGTACCTATTTGTTGCAGCCGTGCCTGAAATCGACTTAAGCATTCATGTTCAAGAAAATGGCAGCAAGTATTTCTTCTGATACTGCAGCAATCAAATGAGAGCAGCAATTTGCTGATTCTCTTTGCAGAAAGAACTAGAAGGCAAGACTCTAAACAGCAGGAGGCCTTTCCAATCCCAAAGAGATTATTAAAATGCGTCAAATTAAAAGAAACATCTTAAAGAATATAGTTCAATAAGTGTCATAAACTAATCATGACATTTGTGTATGCAGGGGAGCCAAGTATGTCGCTTCTAGTGGCACTTACCAGGCAATTGTGCTTACAATTTTGCTTGAGATGGGATTTGTTGAGTGTGTATATGAAAGCAAAGACGCAAGCGGTCTGCCTATTGCTATAGCCTTGGTCTTGTTATTAAACTTATTTTGTAAGAATCTCTCTTCATTCTTATTTACATCAATGCAAACTTCAGTTTAAGTAATCATAGTCTCAAACATTTATTACCTCATCTGGCAGTGCTTACACTACTTGGAAGGCTCATATTCGCCCCGCTGTGCATCTTGGTGTTTATCATCTACCAGTATTTCCATATACTTGTACCAATTGACACAATAGAGAAATTTCTACGAAGCCAGCAACCTCTGACACCAACAAGATATGCATTCAGTGAGATTACAACCATAACAAGTCACTTCAAAGAAAAATTAGGACAAGGAGGCTTTGGTTCTGTCTTCAAAGGAAAACTCCCTGGCGGTCAATTGGTTGCTGTAAAGATGTTGGGCAACTCGATCTTAAAGGGGAAGAATTCATCAATGAGGTCGCAACAATTGGTAGGATTCACCACAAAAATAGTGCAACTTATTGGCTATTGTTCAGAAGGATCAAATAGAGGTTTGGTTTATGAATACATGCCTAATGGGTCGCTCGACAAGTACATCTTCTCATCATCAAATGGAACTGATCAGCGTCCTTTCACTTGGGATAAACTCAATGAGATAGCACTGGGTGTGGCCCGGGGAATAGATTATTTACACCGTGGTTGTGACATGAAGATTCTACATTTTGATATCAAGCCTCAAAATATCCTTTTAGATCAAGATTTCAATCCAAAGGTTTCAGACTTTGGACTTGCAAAGTTGTACCCAAAGGATTATAGCATAGTGTCAATTAGCATTGCCCGTGGAACAATAGGGTACATAGCCCCTGAGCTTGTATCAAGAAACTTTGGGGTCATATCTCACAAATCTGATGTCTATAGTTTCGGAATGTTACTACTGGAAATGGCAGGAGGGAGAAGGAATGTGAATCCACATGCAGCTCGCTCAAGCCAAATATACTATCCATCATGGATTTATGATCACCTTAATCAAAGTGAAAATGTTGTCCTTGATGATATTACTAGCAATGGCGAAGCAGGAAGACAGCTATTTAGTGAGATTGGGGATGTAGAAAGAAAGATAAGTAAGGTAGGATTATGGTGTATCCAGATGCAGCCTCAGAATCGTCCCTCCATGAGCAAAGTAGTAGAAATGCTAGAAGCTGATGTTGATACCTTGCCAGTGCCACCAAAACCTTTCTACTCTTCACCAGAACTGACACCTGCAGAACAATTTTGCTTGGACTCATCAGGCAGTGAATTATCCATCATTTCGGAACGTGGGTAACGCAAATATACTTGTTTCCTCTTTACTCCGCAGATTACTGAAGGTTTTTCTACCCTTCTTGTAGAGATGGAAGCTAAATTGATTTGATCTCATGAACCCATTTAGTGTCTTGATTTATAAATTGTATGTAATGTAAAAGGTCTGGGATTATTAGCCTCACTTCAGAGACATGACAAAATTAGTTGGTTTATACTGTGTCTCCAACGATTGCTCAAGTTAAGGTTTCTCTATGATTTTTACTGCACAACTATTTCCTAAAAGCAAAGCATTTTTAATGTAAATCTACCATCGAGGTCGTTGATGACTTCAGAGAGAACGGCATGACTCTTCGACAACCGGCAAGGGTTGTTGAAGATGCGTCAAAGTCAGCGGGGAAATCGGCATCATCGGGAATTAGTTGGAAGGGTCGTCGGGATTGCCGTGTGAAGGCTTTGGTCATCGTTGAGGGTCACTCAAGAAGTTGTCAGGTTCGGTGCTGTCGATAGGGAGGCTACAATTTTTTTTTTTTTTGTATAAGAAAGAAAAAGAATTAGGGTTGGGATTTCTGGATCACAAACTCTCAGGCTCTAGACTCTCATACCATGATAATAGATAGAGTATGAGAAATTAGAGAGTTGATGAGTTCTCTCTCTACACTTATAAACAAATACAACTACTAACTCCTAAATCCTAATAGCAATATGACTTCTAATAACACACAATAAAAACTAAAGGAGGAACGTCAGAAAAGTAGGTATACTGCTCATTGTCATTCAGATATCCTAAGTTGAAGAAGATAAAGCAACCAAATGAATTTTTCATCCCGGGTTATCAGATTAAGCTCCTTGAATTACAACATAAATTAATGTTAGTTAAATACTTCACCATGAGAGAGCCAAATTTCAAGAATAAACTCTGATGTTGTATGTGAGAGTGAAATTTACAGGTTGAGGTAAGGACTTCTTTGTTATCCCCATGAACTAATAAAATATCTACTGTGGACAGTTAAAGTGATGCAAATAATGTGAGTATGCATTATTTAAACAAAAAAACATAAATCGCCATGATCTGACCTTTGCAGTGAGATATAGATAGAAATGTGGTGGTTGTGCAGTTTGAAGCTTTTCTCAGACAGTACTGAATCACCTGAGATCTTGCGAGGTTTCTGCACCCAAGCAATAGTGAACCCCTGCTGAAGGTGTCGCAAAATATCAGTTTCTCAACCCTTCGCATCAAGCAGCAAGAAGGAATGTTCCTGCCCAGCCAAGAAACATACTGGTATGCTTAGAGGAAATAGTTTTCTGATTTTCTATTGATCTGAAGATCATCTCTAATAAAGTAGGTTCCATAATGTATTAAAGAGCTAGCTGCAAGCAATCAAGAAATAAAGGACAGGAACTTACCTGTAAATAGAGAACATTGGAAGAAGTGGTTTGAATTATCGAGTAATAGTGTCTAGCAGCCAAATTATACAGGAAATTATTGAATATGTTACATAGCACAGATAACATTCTTGGACATACATATCAGAAAGTACTTATGTTTTCTTGTACCTTTTAGAAGCACATGATTGACAAAGTTACGTAGCATGGTTTACATTCTTGGACACACATATCAGAGACAATACTTCTGTTTTCTTGTATTTCCTGGAATTTATTGTGTGTTGCGTCTTGTTTATGCCCATGCATCATATGTTTTAAGTGTCAAAATATAATCATACGACCTCCAGTACTTCATAAACATGACGGATTGACATACTGCAAGAATATTTGAATGCAAGACATATCCGAATGCAGAATCTATGCATCTTGGTCGGAGCCAACACCCAAATGTCAAATGCAATGGGATCGAAGCCGGCAATATCACATCAGTTCACTCTCAACAAGAAACGACCATGACTGATGACTTTGTCATAGGGTTAGATTGGAACTAGGGCTCTCTTACCAGACCTGACAACTTCTTTCCAGGATCAGCCTCCTACCATGCCCAGTCCTCCAACTGTTGGACTGAGCAGTATCCGTATGCTTCTATTCATGAATCTCACAAGATCTGGATCGAGCACTCATCCGTATACTTTTATTCAGATATGTACAGTATTATGGATCACAACGCATAGATGAGAAAGGCTTTTGCAACATTTGCAAGGAAGCATCAGGTTCAAGCATCTCTCTGAACTCTGTTCATGGAGGGTAGTCCAATGGCCTCTACTAAAACCACCAAACTTACTTTACAAGGCTTTCTCTGTATCCTGTAATAAATCCCAGTGTGCATGGTGATAGACCAGCTGAAGGTCTGAAGTGAGCAGCAAAGGGAGTACTCGCCAGGTTTAGCATCTCATGTCAAAGTGCTCCATAAGCCTCTCAACATATTCTTCTGAGATAAATATAGATTTCCTACTTTCCGGTCCCTCTGGATCTCCATATCAAGAATGCTACTAACTGCTCTCAGATCTTTCATCTCAAATTCACATTTCAATTGTGCCTTCAGCTCGTTAATCTGAACAATAATTATTGTCACCATGCATGTCATCAATACAAATAGCAAATATATGAAGAACTATCTAGAAGCTTTCTGAAGTACACACAATTGCAGACTTCTGCAGTAGCCAATGCCTCATAAATTACAGATCAATCAAACCACACAACACTAAAATTGAGAAGAAGAGGAGAAAGATATACACATGGTTCAGCATTTTGGCTTACATCCATAGGTGAAACAGAAGATGACCACTATATCAAATTATGTGGTACTAATTTGGTGGAAACACTCAGACCCTAATCCCACTTATATCCTAAATCTCACTATATAAAGGTTACATAAGAGGGGAATTTACAATTTATAATAAGTCATCAAACAGCAATACTACCACCAGTCTCCACAAAAATTCCTCTTCAATAATTAGCCTATGCCTCATGATTCAGGTAAATGATCAGGGTGTTAGAATTGAATGACACAAAAAATAGAAACTATGTACCCCTATCATCCCTTTGCAGCTATAGTGGACATTAGTCCTTAGGATAGCTTTGTAGTCCAAAGTCTCTTATGAGGCTTTATGTCAAGACGCAATACTCTCTTATCACAGCCCTGATGTAAATAATGCATTCCACTGGCCATGCCTAATGCTATCTCAAAAAGTAGCATAAAAATGTCCACCTTTGACAGAAATAAAAAGTAAACATAACAGGAAAAAAAAAACATAAAACGTCAAATTTCACCATTTAGAAGCTCCTAGATTTGCAAGATATATCGTGAAGCCCCTAGATACCAATTTAGGATTTACATATCCTGCCATCCGTTTCACAACAATTGGACATTGAAAGTCCTTGGCATGGCTTCCTGAGTCCTTTAAACCGAAACCTTTGGATTTAAATTCCGATAAAAGTGCAAGTTGTGAGGCTTGATGTCAAAATGCCACCTATCTCTCTCTCTCTCTCTCTCTCTCTCTCTCTCTCTCTCTCTCTCTGTGTGTGTGGTGTGTGTGCGCGCGCGCGCACGATGTGGGACGGTGAGCTGATTTAGGGTTTGTGGTGAAAATTTGGTAGAATTAGAGAAGAACAAGAGAAGAAAAGAAAGATATGATCGCAGATCGCAACGCGGATCTTACATTCACCGCCTATGATTCAATCCATGTGATTAAACCAATATCCAAGTAAATAGCTTATCAAATTTTTATAATAATAATATTCTCAAAGTTCACTATATGGCTATATATAGCTTACAATACGTGCACTATAGGTGTAATTATTGACAACATCAAATCTCATTAAATCTATGCAAATCTAACCACATCTAAATTCAAATAACTCCTAAATCTCAACAAAATCTATCCAAATTTAAATTCAAATAAAAATCTAAAGTATGCCAAATCTGGGCCGTCGATTCCCCACCATTCTCCCTCGCTTGAAAACATTCATCCGCATAAATGTAATAGTAGTGGAAGGTAAGTATAACCGGGTCAAACCACATAACAAATCCTCAATCAGGTCAAGGTGGTGGTCGGAGAATCAAAACTGATGTGTCACGGCTGAACCAAGGTGGTGGAGGTGAAACAGTTTTTGTGACCAACCGGCTACAGTCGATGGTATCTCGAACAAGTCACCTGCAACATGCCGAGGCAAATCTTTTCCGCTGAAAACTGGACCGATTATACTCTGCACCATAAGAAATCCGAACTCCTGTGAACTTGTCACCTCTAGAAGGATCTGTAAAGGATCGTATGCATCAGGAGATCCCAGAGACACTGTAACCCTCACAACTGGCGTAGATGACACTAGATCCATGACAAGCTCTATTGGGAGATTTGATGAAATCCCTACAAGAAGCTTTTTTGTCTCTGAATCTGGCTAGAGATCATCAACAACTGTTGCCTCTGACTCTGGCTCAGCTGCAATTTCTGGCTCTGGTTCTGGCTCAACAACAACTGTTAGCTCTGTCTCTCCCTCAACTGCAACTTCTGGTTCTGGTGCTGGTGTTGTGTCAATCTTTGTTGCCATGTATTTTCTATACCCTTCCGGATGTCCTCTAGCGCCTCCCGAAATTAGCGAAGAGAAGGTGCGAGCATATCAAGTACGAAGTAGGTCTTACAAGACAAATCAACACAGACAAGAACTACGATTATCTTTACACCACCAGTAAGCTTTTTCAACAAGCTTCATTTGAGCATAGCAACACTTCTATTCAGATGTTAGAATAAAATATCTAAAAAAATTTCAGATTGCTTTCCCACTTCTCATACCCATACTGATCATCAGAACCCCTAAACATGGAAGAGCCGCATACATATCCCTTTCCAATTCCTTATCATTAGCTTCAGTTTTATATGTTTTTTACAAAAGTAAAATTTCATGATTAAACTTTCAAAACAGAAGTTCAGAAATTACCGAATTTGAACAGTTCAAACTGGACTCAAATCGGACTGAAAATGGGGTCTGAAATGTCAATTTTCTTTGGGAGAATAGTACCAGCACCAAATAGATGCTTGTGGACATTAGATTTGATATCTAACTACTGTAAATTTTTCCAGTAGCTCTGAGACTCAGTCATGCATCCAATGATTCAGACCGAACTCGAATCGGATTCCGAATGGGCCTGAAACAGACTCCAGACCGCGACTGAGCTTTGCATGAATAGCGCGATGAATAGTAAAACCATTGTTCTCGGAATAGTAAAATTACTATTCACAGAACAGTTTTTTTGTTGGAAATTTGTGGAGGAGAATATGAATTTCGACTCTGATACCAAAATTGATGTTGAACGGGAGAATTTAGGATTTTGTTATGGGATTTTGTATGTGTGTGTTATATCCAAGGAGACATACTAAAAACACTTTACCCTATGAGTAAAGTGTTCCTAATGTCTCCTGAGATAACTATCCAAGAAGACAGCGCAAAATCTCACTGTAGACCATCTCTAAGCATGAACCACTCTGACCATCGTAATCTACATGTTATAAAATGATTATGCTTAAAAAATCATGTAATTTGGACATGTTTTCACCGTTGAC
>JAVJIF010020257.1:0-66770 GCA_038442645.1 Agave tequilana | reverse complement strand
TTTCAGATCATATATCAAGATATTAATTGGTGATTGCTTCCAAAAGAGGGTTTTAGAAGCTTTCACATGGTGATTCCAGGGCTCAAGCATCAAGATCACACTTTGTCTAGCTCATGGATGGAGTTTTGGACCGAGTCGACTTGAAGATGAAGATCGTCAAGAGACTTAGGTATCCATAGTTTAGTGTGTTTTAGATCCATTGTAAAGCTTAGAATAGATTGATATGCTCAAGTGCACAACACACACACGTTTCATGTTTTGGATTTTGTTTTCATGAATAGTTGATCAAAACAAGTTTACATGGTTTTATGTATATTAGATATGTTCTATATACATACATGCTTCATATCTTAAACAAACTTATTTTGATATGTCTATCATGAGTTTTAGGAAATCAGATTTCCTATTGAGAAAAATCAAAGTTTGATAAAATACGAGTTTTGGTTTTTGGTTAAAAATGTTAAGACACAAAATAGTTTCATATGCTTGATATTTGAGTTGAAATTTTATCACATGTTTATATATCATGCAAAATGAGAAAACTATTTTGGGTATTTTACAAGTCTTAAAAAGATTTTAAAAAAATATTTTAACAAGTTTTTCTGTCCCTGAACAGTGGCTGACAGGCCAGGACGGCCGACCGCACGAGTCGACCGTACCAAGGGCCGGTCGACCCTTGCGGTCGACGACGTGCACAAACCTGTGCACGTTTGGCAGTCACAGGGACGGTCGGTCGGGCGGCCGACCGGACCTGAGAGCAGTGCTCTCTGTTTCGTGGGTCGACCGGGCGGTCGACCGGGTTTTCCCAACGGTCATATTTCAGACCGTGGCGGTCGGCCGGGCGGCCGACCGGTAGCCTGTCAGGCTGCCAGATCAGCCTAACGGTTAGTGTTTTTGGGGCTATAAATACCCCATTTCTTGGGAGATTTTGATAAGATTTTTAGAGCTGATTTTCTCCCATTCTCTGGTTTTAAAAACAAGTTTTAAAAAGTGTTTAAAGAGCAAAAAGATCATTCTATTTGTTTTCAAGTGTTGTTATTTTCAAAGAAAATAGGTTTTGGGAAATTGGTTTATTGTTCTTCATTTCAATATCTATTTAGTATTTCCCAAGAGTTTTCTTTGATCAAAACACTTGTTTTCCACACTTGAGCTTATCATTCTATCCTAATCTATTTAGGATCTTGTTTGTGGAAAAAGGATAGTGGTTTGTGGTTGAGATATACCACTATTTATAAACCCTTAATTTCTTGTGTTGCTCCCTCTTTGGTAGAGGTTGAGATGTTGTATTGGGTTGGTGTTTGCTCCCTCTTTGGTAGAGGTGGAGATTGGTGTTTGCTCCCTCTGGTGAGGTGGAGTTGGTTGTGGTTTGTATCCCTCAAGTGTGAGGTGGATCGGTTGTTATTTGGCTACGTGCCTACCCCTCGGTTGTGAGGCAGTGTTTGAGAGAGGAGTTTGGTACTCCTTGTGTTGTAACAAATCCTCTTCGGTAGAGGTTCCCTCGGTGGGAGATAGTGGATTAAAAATCCTACACGGTGGTGTAGGCGGGGACGTAGAGCTAGGGGCTCAAACCTCAGAACATATCTTGTTGTTTGCGTTTGATCCACTTGTCTCTCAACTCTCTCTCTCTCTCTCTCTTTATATTGTGCAAAGCATCATTCTTCATTCATATCATTCATTGCTTGTGTTGTCCTTGCTTTGATTCATATTGCTTATTTATTATATGCTTGGATTGTTTGTGTGTGTGCCTCACTTGTACTTAACCACAAGAGCTTCATATAGCACCTCTGAAATAACACCTAGAGGGGGGGTGAATAGGTGTTGGCTAATCTAATGGTCACTTAATGCCGAATGATGCAAATAATGCGGAAGCTATGACCAAATAAAACTTCTTTTAATTAAACACTTATGTATAACACAAGAGTGTTGCCGAATTCCCTTTGCAGGGCTCTGGACAAGCTCCTCTAGATTCCCCTTGAATGGGTTGAGGTGCCGCGTTGGCTCTCTTGGTTGAATACTAGTGTTAACAACAATCCCAAGCAAGTATAGCAATTATGAGCACAAGGAAGTATATCTAGCATGTAAATGATAAAGACAATTATTGAATGCAAGATATAAAAGAGACAAAGAGAGAGAGAGAGATAGAGTAAGCAATCGCAAACACAAAGGTTTGTTTCGAGGTTCGAGCACACTTGCTCTACATCCCCGCCTTCGACGCACGAAGGGTTTCCACTATGCAAGATCCCAATGGATCTCTCCTCGGTGCCGCAACACCTACAAGCCCTCGGACTCCCAAGTCCCATACACACGCAAGCTCCCACAAGCTTGCCGAGACCGCACCTCGAACCAACGAGTTCACACACGAACTCAAACCACCGCGAGCACACTTGCCCGCCTCCTCAAAGTACAAAGAAAAGATCTTTAGTGATCACAACACTGATCACTTAAAGAGCACTCTCACTACAACACACCTATAGGATGAATAGACAATGGATAGCTCAAGTGTGGTGTGAGAAAGCAAGGAAAGAAAGTTATGATGAAAAACTCAAGGAATCACTTAAACACTCTTGATAAAATCTTCCCTTTTGATTGGAAGTATTTGCACTCAAATATGTGGAGAAAAACTCTGTAAAAGGATGGGAAAAACTGGCTTAGAAATCTCAAAATCTTAACCCCAAAACAAGTGACAAGACCCCAATTTATAGGCCAGAAAAATATAGCCGTTGGGATCTGTCAGTGCTGACGGTCGACCGGCGAGTCGACCGTCCAACGGTCATATTTTGACCCGTTGGAGCCACCGGTCGACCAGAAATCCAGAGAGCAGAACTCTCTGCAGCGGTCGACCGTACGGTCGACCGGACCACTGTGCTGACAACGTGCACAAGGCTGTGCACGTCGGTCGACCGTACGGTCGACCCGACCTTGCTGCGGTCGACCGTCCGGTCGACCAATTTGGCCTGTCAGCCAGTCCCGGATCTGCTCATAAAAGGGATTGAAAATAGGTCTTTTAACTTAATAAAAATCCCATAAATTCTCAATAAATCTACAAAAATAGTTTCAATGTTAAACAATGATACACAAACATGCTTGCACAAAATCAAGGCATGTTATAATAGATTTGAACTATTTTTGTAACTTGGAAATATTGGCTCAAAAATAAAAACTGTTTTTCCAAAACATGTTTTTCCAAAACTAGTTTTTCCAAATCTTCATCAAATACAAAAACAAGATATTTGAGTTCATTCTAAAGCATAGTGTGTATGGATATGATCCACTACACAATCATAATGATATATCTATGTTTTGACATTTAGCATAAAACATGGTTTTGGTTAAAGGATATGCATGATGGAAATACCAAAAACCAACTATATATATATTGTCACAAAGAAAAAATCTTTTTCTAAATAAAAAAATTCTTTTCTAAACATATAAATAAAAAATTTTATGAAAGCAATTCTATCAAGAGTGTGTGTGTGATATAGACTTGAGCAATCCACCAACTATCTATCCTTACATTTTTAACTAAACAAAAAACTAAATCTTATACCTAGACCCAAGTCTTCATCTTCTTGAAGTCTTCACTTTAAGGCTTCTCATCTTCTTGACTTGGTCCAAATGCAATCCACCGAGCTCATCTCTAGATGTGTTCTTGATGCATAGGCTCGTGAATCAACCGGTGCTAGCTTCCAACTTGTCTTTAAATCCTTTGTTGAAGCTCCACACCTACTAAGATCTTGATAATGAATCTGTCACTAATTAAACACAAGATCATTAGTAATCATAACTTCATGAGTTGATCATCATCAAACTAGAGTGATAGGCCTTTGGGCCAACAATCTCCCCCTTTTTGATGATGACAAAACTCATGAAGTTATATATGCATGGATTAAAGTAAAGCTTCAAAGAAGCTCCCCCTTAATTCATGCATAGACATAAATAAATGGATATAACAATAAAGCACATAAATATGTATGCAATGTATGTAAATACAACATGCCAAGTAATCATAAATCTTATCTCCATACATTTGCAAACCAAATCATATATGCATAACTAACAAGGAAGACAAATACTTCTCCCCCTTAAGCAATGAAATCATGCATATAGCTCAAATACTTCTCCCCTTTTGTCAATCATCAACAAAGGGTTCAAAGTAAAATCAATCAAACAAATTTTTCTCCCCCTTTTTGTCAAAAACAAGGAAATCAAAGATACAAATCAATCAAAAAATGGTTATATGCGATATACATTCATGAAGAGGAAGACGCTAAGTTAACTTCCCTACACATATGCATTACATGAAGAAGGGATGATAAGCCCCAATTCACATAACACATATTATGTAATGCATAAGAGGAGATGTGAAGCTCCCCCTACATACGTGTATCATATAAAGAAGAGATGTTAAGCTCCTCAATACACAATACACTCAACACGAATCTACATATGGAAGAGATGTTAAGCTCTCCTGCATATATACACTACAAATCAAAAATTTTGAGTTTTTCTTGATAAAAACACATTTTGAGTTTTCAAAGATACACATTTTCCTTTTAAGGTACCAAATGAAGAACAATCAAATTTTGAATTTTGATACCAATTTTAAAAATACTATGCATAAGCTTATTATGGGATACCAATTTGAAATTCTAATTAAGCTTAGCATCAACAATCTTTGTGCTTTAAAGATACCAATTGTAAAACAAGCACAAATAGATCACATATATGTATGAAATGATAATATCAATTGAAGTAGGTGCATACATACATGAAAGATCAAAATATGAGTATATACAACATGAATCAAATTGATATCAATTGAAAATATCCAATGATACCAATTGAAAATTAAGCTTAAGTGTATATATCATAAAATCTACCACATGAAGAATTCGAACTAGTTAAATGAAGGTGTTTAACAACTAGTACGGAATCCTTCAATCAAGGAATAAATCAAAAGTTTTCATGAAATATGCACAAACACAAGGCACTAAAACACTCTAATCCATAAAGTCCATATAAAATTTTCAAAAGAGATGAGTGTACTAATGTTATGTGAAACATGACATCATGAAAATGACAATAAGCTCAATATTCCTTTAAAAGAGACAATACGAGAATTATCATAAATTTTGAAAAACATAAAAATCATCACAAATTTTTATTATCACAACCAAATTTATATTTCAAGGTATATGTATATTTTGACAACACAATAAGCATACATACATATCCCTTAAACACAATTGAGTCAACATTAAAATATTATCTAATAATACTTGATTAAAATACTATCATTAATAATAATGACTAATACAATACCAATAAGAATAATACTAATATCAATATTAACAATAATAGCAATTACAATAATAATAATAGAGCATAGTAATGAGAAAAATACTAGCTAGTAAAAATAATTAAAATGATAATACTTAAAAATGCTAAATATATAAGGTCAAATACCATTTACTATCTTAAAATAATTTGTATTATAAATTAAGTTAACAAATAATAATAAAATAACTGGTAAAATAAAATAAATACTTTAGAAAAATAAAAATACAGTATTTTGAACTAGAATATTACATTCTACTCACCTCATAAAAATTTCGTTCTCAAAATTTCAATAAAGTAGGAAATGATAGTAAATCAAGATCAAGGGAGAAGTTAAAACTTTCATGCCGCTCTCACTGTGTCATGGGTCCACTCGCTTCTGTTGCACGCTCTGATATCTGCTACCGGCTTCAAAATAGAGTGATCAAACTCAGAAGGCAAAATCAGGAAAATAGAATCGTAAAGAGATTAGGAATCAAGATGGAACCCAGATTACAGAAAAAGAGTTGAAATCAGGGATATCAACAGATCAAAGAGATGGATATCGAAAGGGGGGTGGTCAATTCCAATTGGACTCAATATCAATTGTGTGAATCTTATATGTATATTGCAGTGTCAATATAACTTGTTTCAAGTTACTGGTAAGATCTAGATTCTCTTTTTATGTCAAACCTGGCTCTGATACAAAGGAAACTATGTCACGCCCCACTTCCTAAAATACGCGAAAACGGAGTCGTGACGAAGGTCGGCGACGTATGTACGCAAGAAAAATACCCCACGCACATACGCTAAGCCTAAAGTAACATAAACAAGCTATAAAATCTGCTACGATAAATCAATATCATTGTAATATGATATATAAATATCTAACACAATGATAACAGACGAATAAAGGAAAGAAATGGCAATTGGACGCGATTTAGATAGATTCAAGAAATAACATATATAATAAGGCAAGAATACCTATAATCAAGAAAAGAGAGACTCCAGCTCCTCATAACGAGTGTAATCCTCTCCAAATACCTGATCAGCAATAAATAGCCACAGATCTGGATATGCAAATTTAGGGACTCAGAAATCCTAGTGAATGTTAAGAATAAACTGGAAAGATGCACATGCATATAAATGTGAACATATAATAATAGTATAAACTGAAATAAAAAATGATATGAATAAAATAAATAAATAGTAATGTGAATAACACACAGTAAAGTATGTGTCCAGTTAGGTATTCAATCAGGTGTCTATCACGATCTATATATCAAGCAGGTAGAGTCAGTAAGTACTAGAGTCAGATGTCCAATCAGGTCAGGTGTAACATTGGGGGTCCAACATACATACATGTATCAGGCAAAGATAATCAATTACAGTACATTATGAATAGTTTATTATTATTATGTTAGCGAACACCAATTTCACCTGTAATAGACACATCCCATACTACGCCTATCACACGTGTCAATTGAGGTCCTAAGTTATTGAAACTGATCGGTCGGATACATTGTCCATTCTTTGGTAGGTCCCGTACATACCCGGGACTACGGCCCAGACTCCTGGCGTTGAACTAGGCCCTACCGCAAAGTAGTCAAGGACATGTATAACATGTATAACATGAATAAGAATAGGACGGGGTGACAGTCACCCCCGAGAAACCTGCAGTGGAACCCTCTTTTGACTGCGCAACCTATATCCTAGGCCCACTCAAAATATAGACGCTGTCTCCTCCATCAATCTCCCCAATCCTAGTGTAAGTTGTTTAATATCAGGTTACTTAGATTATCAATGATTATTTAATACACATATTACCTACACTACTGGGATAACTCAGTGGGTAACAACGTCAACTTATGTCATTAGGATACCGGTTGTAACAAGATATATATAATGTCAGTGAACAGGATACCAGTATAACAGGACATGTAACAAGTATAACATGAGAGTGTTATTACCGTATGCATTATTTTCCAGCAATTATGATAACATGGACAATATAGTTATCGGGTAGATATCATATATAATCAATCAGGTTTTTTTAGGTAAATCATGATATCCAGAATAAGTAATGACCTGCTGGCATGAATAGAATAATCCGGGCAAAATATTTAATCAACTCAAATCCTCAAAGTCATCGATATATCCAAGTCCCAATATGTAAAGTACATACTCATCTATATCACTATCTAATCTTAATTAAGATCATCATACACTCTCACTTCCATTAAGTTCAAACACAAGATCCAGAAATTCAAGTAACTAATCGATTATGCGTATACATGCCACCAGGTCAAGTCAACCCAATCTATGCCTATTCCTCGAGCAATATGAAATCTAAGATGTCTCTACGTCTGATAATCAATATCAACAAGACATCAATACTCAAACAGTATAATTAGGGGTAAAATAGGGAATACCCACAACTACGGATCCAACTACATCAATCTCATCAGAACACCGATCAAAATCCTCTGAAACGAACACCAATCCTTAGTCAATCAATTATAACTCTAACTAAGTCTATATCAGTTCAAGTATCAGAAGATCAGTCTTTTAATAATGTAATATCATATATAATATACTTTCAGAATATAATGAATCCTCATCTAACTTATCATCAAGTACATGAATATCAAGTCTGATAGGCACTCAACATAAAATATAAATCTTTAATCTCAATCTTAAGCTAATCAACCTCAAGATCAATCAATTCATATTCTAAGAGTTATCATAACTAAATTTGAATCCGAAACGGTTACACATGAAATGACATAAGTTTCATATCACAATACTAAGATCCAACCATATACACATGATGCTCAATATCAATAAGGTAGCATCAAAAACTACTAAGTACTCCAAATACCAGTAAACATATAAGAACTAATACCTGATAATCTAGCCCTCATCGACTCACCAATCAATCAACATGTAATTGTTTTGCAAGTTCCAATTTACCAAATAATTGTCCGATAAATACTACACATGCTTGATGCTATATGTCCTCAAATATGAACCAGATCAGTCAATCAATAGATCGTAACAAGTCACAGTCCAAGATAATACTATAACTAGTCCTGAGCCAATAACGTCGAACAACTAGGACATGAAAAGATACTGAACGACACTCAAGTAAGCTATATAATCAAGGTGGACCTCACTGGTACCTTATGAAATGATACGGGTAATCATACTAGTATAATAAGGCAGATTGTCACATGAAATAAAACAAGCAACACATATATATATTCCTGACAATAATGAATGAGAAAAATAATGCTCACAAATATCATCTCAGAAAATTTTAGTAGCATAAATACATAACAAAATAAAATTATTTATCATAAAATCCTTGCTTAATTGAAGGAGGAAAAGAACACTCACGTGAACTCGATCCCAAGTCCAAAGAACTGAAATCACAAGGCCCCGATAAATCTACATGATTCATTTCAATATAAATTATTAGATTTTTGAAAGAATATTTTACTTGAAATTTCTAAGGGGTTTTTTATCTTGATTAATTAGTTTGGGGTTAGGAAAATGGTCCTCTGGGTCTAATGAATTTAGTAGGTTTAGTTTAAACCAATTTCTAATTTTTGTTGAATTTTTAATAGACTTTAAACCATTAAAATACTTAACGGGTCTAAATTACCATTAAGAAAAATGGTTTTAAAGTGAGTGGTTTGAATTAATTTATTTTGGTATTAGTCTAAAATTTTTATCATAAAAAGTAGAATTATTGTATACTATTGTTTATATTTTTCTCTATTTTTTAATATTTTTAACAAATTATTTTTCTACAGACAAACAGGTCTGGATTTTTCTATTGGGTCAGGTTCTGTCATATGGGTATGGATCTAGAAGATGCAACCCATACAAAGTTGGTCTGGAAGCAGGATTGTGGGCCTCTGCAACAACAGAATAAATTTTTTTATTTGCAGAACAGTTGCACAAGGGGGCCTGTCTTCCCTGTGCAGCCTAGCCCGGCGGACCATGCCAGGCCCCGTGCGAGTTTGGCCGGCGCTGCACTGACCGCCTGGATCTATTCAGCGACGTTTTTTTTTCATTTTTTTAAATTGTAAAATTTTTTAGAAAGTGTGTAAATTTTAGATATGTATTTGTACATACTCACATGTATTTTAGTTGGATTTAGATTAGTTTTAGATGCATAAAAAATTTCATAGATGACCCTTGTATAGAAAAAATATTGAATAAACTATTTATATCATATTAATTATGGTAAACTAATTTACATACTTGGATTTGGTTTGTTCAAATTAAGCCTTTGTGGGGTATTAAAATAATGATTATACAAAAATTACATTAGGTAAGTTTTTAAGAACCATTAAATATATTGTTTGGTGAATTCTGAGGTCAGGACATAGATAAGTAGAGTAGCAGATTGTTGAAATTAATAAATTATTTATTTTTTCTTTTTAAAAAATAAAATTTTAATTCACAAATTTAGATCTACTTACTTCAGTTGTTCATCCTTTCTTGCTCCTCAATCCCTGTACCTCGAAACCCCTTTTCGTTCACGATCCGCTTGAGGAGAAGGGAAGTAAGGAAGTGGGGAGAGTTTGGATTATGATTTTCTCTTGAGGTAGAAAAAAGAGAACAAGTTTAGGGTTTTTATAGGTTATTAAGGATTAAAAAAATCAGAATTTCAGTTGGGTTTAATTGCTTGATTTAGTAGTTAGGATTAGGATGTGAGTTTGGATTGAAATTTAAATTATAATTATATATTTAGATTAGATTATAGATTTGAATTATATTTGGGTTAATGAGTAAGGATCTCAATGGTAATGGGTTATAGGCTAGGAAAAAGAAAGGATATGAATAATAATAAAATAATAATAATAATAAATACTAATAATAAAAAAGAGATAGTAGTAATAATAATTAAAATTATCAACATTAAAAATATTATCTAATAATACTTGGTAAAAATATTACCATTAATAATAATGACTAACACAATAACAATAAGAATAATAATATCAATATTAACAATAATAGAAATTACAATAAAATAATAGTAACATAGTAATGGGAAAAATACTAGCTATTAATTAAAATGATAATACTTAATAATGCAAAATATATAAGGCCAAAATACCATTTACTATCTTAAAATAATTTGTACTATAAATCAAGTTAACAAATAATAATAGAATAAACAGTAAAATAAAATAAATACTTAGAAAAAATAAAAAATATAGTATTTTGGACTAGGATATTACATTTTTCTCAGGCTTTCTCAATGAAAACTTGGTGGTGGGTCCCGCAATGTCAGTTTCAGCTCATTTTTTCTTTATTTTGCCGTGAAAGTGAAGTAGGAAAAATGCTAATGTTTTGATGATGTCAACATAAACTTTGTTCACTTCTGATTTTCTCAAATAAATAGTCAAGTGAGAGAGAGGCTGAAAGCTAACAAATGGGCTAAAAAAAAATCAACCTTCCGCTTTTTTTCTGTGAAACAAACAACCCTTTAGAGAGGAAGTGATGTGAATTGTGAACATCAAGAAAGTTGAGGAGAATTGTGTGTTACATAATTGGCACAATAATAATAGGGAAATTTTATTTGAATAAATACACTTTTGAAAATAATTTCAAAAACCAATCTCCAAAAATATTTTCAATAATCGACATCTGACATGTCCTGTAGGCACCACATCGATGATGGGTCATTTCGCCTCACCAGTGTGGCGGCCTCCGCTGGCGAGTGTTGGCCCAAAGGCCATTATCCCGGTTATTTGATGATAGCAAAACATATTTAGTTATGTATTTAACATTTGTGTTTCAGAATTTTTCAGGTTATTTAACAGGTTGTTTTTGACGGCTCCGCTAAAAGACTCACACATTTGGAGTTCGCCCAAGATTTGCATTCCCAAGCCAAAGCACATAGGAAGCTTCGGGAATATGACGTTGAAGAAAAGATCAAGAACGAGTCAAGACTTTGCTAAAGATTCAAGATTTGTATTTTGATTTGTTTTTAGATATTTTGTCAAAACTAGATATTAGAAGTAGAGTTATGGGATTATCACACACACACACCTCTTAGCTAGGTTCATGGCTTTCAAAAAGATTTTTCAAATTCCATTTTCTAACTTAGATCTAAAGAGAACATATTTTGGAAATATGATTTTCAGAAAAACAATAGTTTTGGAAAAACAATTTTTATGGAAAAACAAGTTTGTGTTCAAAAGAATTTTATCAAACTATTTTTAACATGATTGAAGTATGACACATGCTTATACTTCATGTTTTTACAAGTTCCAAAATCTTACCCAAAACCCTAAACCAAAATCCAAGTTTTCTGGTTCTGGAAGTTCTGTTTTCAGAACTCACAGTGACCGGTCGACCGACCCGGTCGACCGATGTGCACAATACTGTGCACGTCTATATCAGTCGACCGACCCGGTCGACCGATGTTCATTTACGTTCACAGGAGTTTTCGGTCGACCGACCCGGTCGACCGATGAGCCCCAACGGTCATATTTTTGACCGTTGGCGGTCGACCGACCCGGTCGACCGGGATCTGTCAAAAGTTCTGACAGATCCAACAGCTAGTTTTTCTGACTGTTTTTCTTTTTGGGATTTGTCTCCAACGAGTTTTTGAGGATGTTTTTGACCCCTATAAATAGAGGGTCACCTCATATTGATTAGACAACTATTGCAAAATATTTCTTAAGAGTTTTACAAAGATTTTCAAAGCTTTCCTTCATAAAAGATTTTCCAAAGCCTAAATTCCCAACACCCAACTTGTAGCCTATTCTTCTAGCTTCTCTCTAGATTTTGCACACCACAATCCCAAGCTTTACATCTACATATTTGGTTCTAGGATTGTGCAAGTGAGCTTTTGTAAAGTGATCAAGTGTGATCACTCATTTCTTCTTGGAGTGAAGTTGTAGAGGCATCGGCCTCAAGGGAGCTAGTGAGCTTCGGGTGGTGTTGCGGCATCACAAGTGTAAGGGACAAGTGTGTCCTTGTATTGGCGATCCGGTGGGATCAACGATAGTAGTGCAAATCCTTCAAGTGTGAAGGCGGGGACGTAGAGCGTGGCTCGAACCTAGGAAACACATCCTTGCGTTTGCGTTTGATCAATTTTCTCTAACTCTACTCCTTTCAATTCTTGCACCTTAATTGTTGTATTTATTGCAAGTCTTTATTTGTGCTATTTGTGTGTGAAAGTTTTAATTCCGCAAAATTGCCATAATTCATATAGCCATCACCTATTCACCCCCCTCTAGGTGATTTCAATTGGTATCAGAGCCTAACCCTACAACTTAGGTCTAACAACCTTAGGGAGATCCATATTTGGCTATATACATTTGTGTTGCATTTACATTTGCTTGTGCATTCATGGCATCCATGGACTTTTCTAGCATTAAATCCCCACCCAAGTTTTATGGTTTAAACTTCCCCATTTGGAAGGTGAAAATGAATCTCTTCCTTAAATCCCTAGGAGTTAGGGTAGCTAGGGCCATTACCAAAGATTTTATTGAACCCACTAGTGATGAGAGCACATGGTCCGAGGATACTTCCAAAGACTATGAGGCTAATGCTAGGGCACAATATGCATTGACCCAAGCATTAAATGAAGATGACCTTGCACGCATAATAAATTGTAAATCCGCATTTGAGGTTTGGAACATACTCATTGTGACTCATGAGGGAACGTCTCAAGTCAAGAGAGCCAAAGTTGACTTGCTACGTTCTCAATATGAGAATTTCTATATGTTGATAATGAGAGCATTGATGACATGCTCACCCGTTTTACAAAAATAACTAATGCTCTTTCTTCCTTAGGTGACAAGATTGATAATGATCAAAAGATAAGGAAGGTGATTAGAGCTCTTCCCAAAGCTTGGGAAGTCAAGGCGACCACTCTCAAGGAGCTAAACGACAAAGAGGAGATGGACTTCTCCGGCTTCATCGGAAATCTCAAGACGCATGAGATGGAGATGAAAGTTAGAGAAGAAAGGGAGGCACCAAAGAAGAAGACCATTGCCTTCAAAGCCGCTCCTACCATACACGAAGAGGATGACTCATCGGAGGATTGCGATGAGGACTTCGCCATGCTCATCCGGAAGGTGGGCAAGATGTTCTATAAGAAGGGACGGCAAAGTAACTTCCGAAGAGGGAAGCCTCAAGGAAGGTACGAGAAGAAAAGAGATGAACTCGGTCCTTGCTTTCATTGCAAGAAGATCGTCACTTAATTGCCGAGTGTCCCGCTCTCCAAGCAACCACTTCCAAACATGGGAAGAAGAAGAAAGCGTTGGCCGCAACATGGGATGATTCGGAGTCGGAATCCGAAGAGGAGCACGACGCCGCCAACATGTGCTTCATGGCACAAGGAGACAACGCTTCTAAGGTAACATTTGATAACACTCTTGATGATGATGACCTCACTATGGATGAACTAGCACATTTCTTTGAGGAATTACAACATAGATATGAGATTTCGCAATCTCATAATAAAAAGTTAAAAAGGGAAAATGAGTCCTTGAAAGATAAACTTGATATTATTGAAAAAGAGAAAAATAATTTGTCTAATTCTTTTGAGAAAATAAAAAGTGATTTTGCAAATTATAAACTAGCTTGTAAAGGGAAAACCCCCATTGCATCATGTAGTAAAAATGATTTTGTAGAGATTCAAAAACGTGTTGAAGTTTTGGATTCTACTTTAAAAAGTTATGCATTTGATTTGAAAAAGATTGCATCTAAATTTCCTAAGGGAGTAACCCAAGGGAAACATGCACACCATACACATGCACGAAAACATGTACACCCACACAAGCATGCATACATGTATAATAATAATAATAATGGTAGAATTTATATTTGCACACATTGTGGCCGCAAAGGCCATTTAGAAAAATTTTGTTATGCTAAAAATAATGTTAAGAATAAATTTGTTTGGGTTCGCCCCGGATCTAACCCAAAGGACCCACTAAGATTTGAGTACCAAAAGAGCCACCAAATTCAAATGAAACAGGTATAGGTGGACCTACACCCTCCAAGACTTAGGAGGAGGTGGTGCCCGGGTGGTTGATGCATCGGAGCTTAAAGAACACAATCATGCATGCATCGCTATCGTGGAGGCACCTATTTGTGGAGATTGCCCGTAAATTGGTAACATCTCCATTTAAGAGTTTTAATTTTGTATATACAATTGTTATAGGATTGCTAGTTGAGTTTTATGCTTCATTGATACATGATTAGTATAAACTTGCAACTCCATCATGATTGTATATGCCATGTTTAGTTTTTGATATCTTTAGTTTCATGCCTTGTTGTATAGTATGTCCACATGTATAGTTTATTATTTGTGAAAATATACTTATATACATATACACATTATTTTCATAAATAAAAATAAAACATTTGTAAAATTTTCTATTTAAGCAAATACCTTAAAGATGGCAATTGCGCACCTCAACTCATTCAAGAGGAATCAAGAGGATGAAGTTCAGAACCCGTCACTGGGTATTCGGCTTCAACATCTTTAAAATCTTTGTTTAAATATGAAAATAAAATTAAAATTGGATTGCATGTATTTTGATGTTTGTAAAGACTTAATGAAAGATTTAAAACCTGTTGGTATTCCTATATGATTAATATATCATACCTATTTTGGACTACAAAATTATTTAAAATTTTTTTTTGGGCTATTTGCTGTTAGCAGACTTTCAGGCAAAGCCGGTCGACCGACCCCTAACACCCCGGTCGACCGACTCTGCCTGAGAGAAAATTTTTATTTTTTTTCTGTGCTACCGGTCGACCGACCATAATTCCGGTCGACCGATGCTGGCCTGCTGTGGTCTCGGGATATTTCGGTCGACTGACCCGGTCGACCGATATCATTTACAGAGCTCTCGGTTGGATTCGGTCGACCGGACCGGTCGACCGATCGTCGGATTTTTGCCCAAATCTGCTATATATTTTCATTTTTCTCTCTCTCTCTCATTTCACTCAGCGACCGGATGAACCCATATTTTCCCCAAATTTTCGTTCTCTCAAATCCTTCAACCAAATCCAAATCTTTTTAAAACCCATCTCAAATCCTTCATCCTCTCTCCAGATCTTCGATTTCAGCACCTCTCATCCGCAGGATCTGAAGATTTTCAGGATTTTTCAGTTAGGGTTTTGAATTTCCATTAAGGTAAAAAATCAAATTTTTGACTCTAATCTTCAATTCTTGCTTTGAAATCTTTTATCTACTGTCATCAATCTAGGTTGCTTAGCTTCTAGATCGTGCCATAGACTTGATTTCACCTAAAAATTTCTTTTTTATTAATCATGCCTAAGAGATCTCGAACTGAGAAGGGGAAGGGTATTGCTCAACCCTCATCTCAGGTTCCTAGACCTGTACGGCCCTTTATAAATGATCTAGCTGCTGATAGATACTCCCATCTCTCCACTAGAAATATTAATTCAGGGAGATTTGTTACCATTCAGGACTTTGAACATCTAGGTATCCCTCAAATCTTGCAAAACAACAACCTAGTTGAGTTCTTGTCCATCAAGGAGCAAGTATACACTTCCCTTGTTCCTTACTTTTATGCCAACTATGAATTTGATGGTAACCGCATCACATCTAGAGTTCTAGGTAGGGAAATCGACATTTCTATAGGTCGATTCGCTAGGATTCTGCATCTCTCCACTGGCGGAGCAGATGTGTACTCACATGATTTGCATGACTTTGATTTTCCTGAGGGTGAGTCTTCACTCACCGCCTCTACTCTGATTCACGGGGATGACAACCCCGGCTTGGTTAGGAATGAGGTAGTGAGTCGATACACTCTTCAATCTCAAGTCCTTGCCAAGATTATCTTTTACAACATTGTCCCCAAACATGGTGAGTATAGTCATGCTAGGGGTGTGTCCCTTTGATTATCTTTTGTCTGCTTAAAGGGATTAAGGTCAACTTTCCTAGAGTCATTGCCTCTCATATGGCCTCTGATCAAATCCGTACTGTGGGTAGGAGCTTGCCCTACGGCATGCTTATTACCCATCTTCTTAGGGGTCTTGACTTTGATCTTTCTGCTGAAACTCCATCAAATCCCCTGACCAACATCAATGGAGTTGTCTTGAAGATGATGGAAGCACAGCTGCGTAGACACGCTCCTGTGCAACCACCTCATCCTCCTGCTGGTCCTGGCTCATCTTCAGTACCAGGATCTTCTTCTTCTGCAGCACCTGCATTTCCTCCGGAGATACTAGCTCTTCTCTCTTCGGATGTCCGCTCTCAGCTCGAGGCACATCAGGCTTTGGCCGAGCAGCGCGACGCAGCCATTCGTGCAGAGTTAGATGCTCGTGCTCTTCAGGACGCTGCTTTTCGAGAGGAGGTCCGAAACGACATGTCTTATTTTGCTGACTCCATGAGATTCGTGGATGTTCAGTTTCAGGCCCTTTTCTCAAAATTTGACATGCTCGTTCCTGATCGGACTCCGACTGCTTGTCGACTCCCTGCCACCGGTCCTCCATTTCCTCCCAGAGCTCGCTCTTCTGTTCCTCCACCGCGCACCAGAGTCGATGGCATGGATCCAGAGGAGGTTGCTTCTTCAGAGGAAGGTGGTGATGATGACGGAGACGGCGATGATGGTGATGATGGTGCTGAGGAGTGACCTCCCCTTTTGATGATGTCAAAAAGGGGGAGAGTTATTTTGAGAGAGATATTTTGTGACACTTTGTTTTTTTGGCTTGTACTTGTATTTGGATATTTTGTGTTGGACATCTTTTGCTTTGTCATGTATTTTTATTTTGTTTTGTGTTGTGGACATGGATATGGTTATGTGCTTTATGTATTTATGTCATGTATGAGACTCTTTTCCTTCATCTATGATATGACATGAGTATTTGGCTTCTTTTGTGGCATGGAAATAAAATGTTTATGATTATGATTTGTGATAATATGCCTAAGTATGATTTTATATATATGCTTGTGTTGAGGGGGAGCTTCATTTGAAGTCTCTACCCAAAATATTTTGTGATAACTACATATGTTTTGCCATCATCAAAAAGGGGGAGATTGTTGGCCCAAAGGCCATTATCCCGGTTATTTTGATGATAGCAAAACATATTTAGTTATGTATTTAACATTTGTGTTTCAGAATTTTTCAGGTTATTTAACAGGTTGTTTTTGACGGCTCCGCTAAAAGACTCACACATTTGGAGTTCGCCCAAGATTTGCATTCCCAAGCCAAAGCACATAGGAAGCTTCGGGAATATGACGTTGAAGAAAAGATCAAGAACGAGTCAAGACTTTGCTAAAGATTCAGGATTTGTATTTTTGATTTTGTTTTTAGATATTTTGTCAAAACTAGATATTAGAAGTAGAGCTATGGGATTATCACACACACACACCTTTTAGCTAGGTTCATGGCTTTCAAAAAGATTTTTCAAATTCCATTTTCTAACTTAGATCTAAAGAGAACATATTTTGGAAATATGATTTTCAGAAAAACAATAGTTTTGGAAAAACAATTTTTATGGAAAAACAAGTTTGTGTTCAAAAGAATTTTATCAAACTATTTTAACATGATTGAAGTATGACACATGCTTATACTTCATGTTTTTACAAGTTCCAAAATCTTACCCAAAACCCTAAACCAAAATCCAAGTTTTCTGGTTCTGGAAGTTCTGTTTTTCAGAACTCACAGTGACCGGTCGACCGACCCGGTCGACCGATGTGCACAATACTGTGCACGTCTATATCAGTCGACCGACCCGGTCGACCGATGTTCATTTACGTTCACAGGAGTTTTCGGTCGACCGACCCGGTCGACCGATGAGCCCCAACGGTCATATTTTTGACCGTTGGCGGTCGACCGACCCGGTCGACCGGGATCTGTCAAAAGTTCTGACAGATCCAACAGCTAGTTTTTCTGACTGTTTTTCTTTTTGGGATTTGTCTCCAACGAGTTTTTGAGGATGTTTTTGACCCCTATAAATAGAGGGTCACCTCATATTGATTAGACAACTATTGCAAAATATTTCTTAAGAGTTTTACAAAGATTTTCAAAGCTTTCCTTCATAAAAGATTTTCCAAAGCCTAAATTCCCAACACCCAACTTGTAGCCTATTCCTCTAGCTTCTCTCTAGATTTTGCACACCACAATCCCAAGCTTTACATCTACATATTTGGTTCTAGGATTGTGCAAGTGAGCTTTTGTAAAGTGATCAAGTGTGATCACTCATTTCTTCTTGGAGTGAAGTTGTAGAGGCATCGGCCTCAAGGGAGCTAGTGAGCTTCGGGTGGTGTTGCGACATCACAAGTGTAAGGGACAAGTGTGTCCTTGTATTGGCGATCCGGTGGGATCAACGATAGTAGTGCAAATCCTTCAAGTGTGAAGGCGGGGACGTAGAGCGTGGCTCGAACCTCGGAAACACATCCTTGCGTTTGCGTTTGATCAATTTTCTCTAACTCTACTCCTTTCAATTCTTGCACCTTAATTGTTGTATTTATTGCAAGTCTTTATTTGTGCTATTTGTGTGTGAAAGTTTTAATTCCGCAAAATTGCCATAATTCATATAGCCATCACCTATTCACCCCCCCTCTAGGTGATTTCAGCGAGCAGTTACACTTATTGGTCCAAAGTTGTCAGACCCGGATCAGAAAAAAAAACCTAGGGAAAATTATCTTTGACTCCCTGTGAAAAGATGTCCACGTGAAAAAATCTTTGGAGTTTCAAACCATGTGAACTAAGCCCCTTGACAAGTTTAAAAGTGAAAAAGCCCTTGTCCCCACTGATTGAGTTTAAACCTGCACACAGAAAATGATAGTTTAGAAATTAAGATTGAAACATGCAAGGTACTCAATACTACCGCTATAGCAAGTGGCTATGTGGGTCGTGATTCACAAGAAGGGACTAGCGATGGAAGCTTTTAAATAAGTTTGTTTTTTTTTGAGTTTATAGAAATATATTAGGAATTTCTTCTCAGATTTAGAAAAAGAAAACAAAAGGTTAAGTTAGAAGATGTGAAGAAGATGGTAAAGAAAAGATGATAATGATGATGATGTTGTTGTTTTATTTACAAAAGAAAAGGAAAAACTAAATAAAGAAGAGAATGTTGGTTTTGGAGTAGAGTTCTAAACTAAGAATTAAAAGAAAACTAAAAATTCTCACTTACCTTTTTTGTGCTCATATACCTTGAATCTGTCGCTATGACTTACCTAGTCTTTGAAGGCGATCATGCATGGCATGTAGGATCTTCCCTATTCCTGATCTACACTACGAATAAAAGAGCAAGCTAAACTAGCAAAAGAATAGTTGTTCATCACTATAGGCCATCAAGGCACTTGCAATGGCGAAACAGACTCGAGGCTATCGGATTCACTTGGATTGCAAAAACATCAGAGGAAAGCAAATGAAAACAAGAGTAAAGAAAAAGAAACCTTTATTTGGTTCAAATAATAATGAAAGGAAAAAAAAACTTACTTACACTAATGTTACCCTCAATACAAGCTTTCTCTCATTCCTCCATGAAACTCTTCTCTCCTCTCCTCTCAGTTACATAAAAAAATAAAAATTACATAAAAGAAAATTAAAAACCTAAATTACAAACTACAGTATAACCTAGCCTATGTTCTCTACTTGATCCTTTCCTGTACACTGAAAATTTACAGTTATTTATAGCAAATAAAGAACAGGGGAAAGCGTCGGAGATAGGGGGAGCAAACACTCCCCCAAATCTTACCAGATTGTCGCGGATCCGTGGATTTGGTCGCGGATCCACGGCCTGGATGTGGCCACATCCAGGGAGCGCGTAATCCTGGCATCCGTCCATTTTGGTTTATCCCCTTGGATTCTCTATCTGGACTCTGTATTTGACGTTATTCTCAGTTGATCTTTAGCTAGCCAAAATAGATTTATAGAAATCTGAACTTTACTGGTTTTCATTTGGTGTTATCTTTCTAATTTGCTCTGATCTTCAGCTGAATATTTGCCCCAATCCTTGGTTTGTTCTGAATGTGGTGATGTCCTCATAGATATTTAAGTTAACAAATTGATTCACCAAAATCTGATTTTAACTGACTAGATCTGGGATCATCCTCAGCTAACTAAATGGATCCAGTTAAATTTGATTTTAACTGGTATTTATTTGGTTTAATCCTCTTTCTCTTTATGATTATCTTCTGTAAAATAGACATTTAAGATAAAGAAATTAGCAGATTTATTACACGATAAATGTAGGAGTGTAATGAAAAGAATAAAAAATATGTGTACGATCACACCACCACACCTATCTTTTGCCCGTCCTTGAGTAATACAACAAAACTAAACCAAAGATTATTTGACCACTTTCGCAGGTCACGCGATTGCACTGAGCATGTACAACAAACCGTTAAAACTCTAGGTTTCCCCTAGAGGACGAGTTTTGTCTCATGAGAGTTTTCAGTAGATTACACCCACAAAATCTAAAAAGAAAGAGAAATAAAGTGTTAGTATTTTCAAAAAGCATTTTGAAAAAGAAAGAAAATATTTGAAGTACTATTGTAAGAGTTCAAGTAATCTGTAAGTTATAGGAAAATCGAAATTTTCATTCCTAAACTTAGTCTCTATCCAAAAACTTGTTATAAATCAAGGTAAGGAGTCAAACTATATTTCTTATCTAGTTTATTACTTTATCCTAAGTCACATGCACCTTTGTGATCATGAAATTTTGACTAGGGATTCTTTAACTCTAACCTTATGCCTTATTTATTTTTTTATATTTTTATATTTTTAGTGGTATTATTTCTTAGTTCTCTTAGGCTTTCTAATCGGCCCATGTAATAAGCTTTAAGTCAGTGACACCCAAACCGGACGGTCTTAGGGCACCGAGCGAGAAAACACCCCAAAGACTTAAGGACTTGAGCAAACAAGGCCATAAAACTAAGAATTTTATTTATTATATGAACCACTTTTAGGCGCGAATACTTATGCTTTATGAGGCACTAGTACCCAGCTTAATCAGGGGATTTTTTTGATATATATATTATATATTTTTTAATAAAGCATAAGAATCTTTGTTTTAGAATCCTAAGTGGGTAAGTGTTATAAAGCATACATATTTCGTCAAGATAAAAATCAAGACTAAATTACTTTTTTAGATTTTCTTTCTAATCTTAGAAATCAAACAAACAATCTTATTTTCACCAAGTATAAGAAATCATAATTATGATTCTCTTATTCCTTAAAATTAACTCACTTTCTTACAAAAAAAATAGTTCAAAATATCGTTTCTCTTTTCAAAAAGTTTTTAAAAGCAAAGAACATGTTAATATTTTTTTTCAATAATAAGAAAACCTAAGTTATGTTAGAACCTCCCAACTCCTATCTCATGCATTGTCCTCAATGTATGAATGAATGCATAAATACATGAAAAAGAAGAAAGGGAAGGAAATATTACCTTAAGGTGGTGGTTCCGGTGGTAGTCGGATTGGGCAAAGTGTTACTACCCAATCAAGATAATGTGGTGGTTCACGGAACCTACCTTTATTGACCGCTTTTCTATTTATATATTTACAGTCCCCAATATGAATAGGATCATGAAAGATCCTATCATGAAACTTATTCCCTTTACATGACCAGTCTTAAAAATCATCACTAAGTCATTACGGTTGATACCTATGTCCAATAAAAGAATGTCACTTGGTGAAATGGTTGACTTGGGCTCAAGAATGATAGGTTCAGGAACCAATACTAACTCGAGAAAATCAACTTTGGTTCAAAAGTCAGTTTTGATTCAAGAACTGAGTCCAAATCTAAGAATTGAAATTCATATTCTTTTTCATCAATGGCATGTGACTGTCCAAAATTAGTGATTCAATTTCTATATCTATGGGTACGAGAATAAATGTTGGCTCAAAATTGGTCCAAATTGGGTAAGGATACCGGAGTCAACATAGATTCGAAGATAAAAACTGAATCACAAGGTTGGGGATCGGGGTCACATTCACATTTAAGTTTAATCTCATTGAATGGAAAACTTGCCATTTGCCCAAGGTTTAGAATTGGTCAAGTTCAAGTTTGTGTGATGAAATTGAATCTTGGTCAAAGTCTTCAAGATTCCATGATTCTTTGTTTTCATCAATATAGTTAGAAATGTCGGGAATAGTTAAATATTGGGTAAGGAGAGTTTTCTTATTCCTACACATGTTTTCCAATCGACTAAGTCTTACCTTTATCATATTTAAAGGACCACTTTGGAATTGAATCGTGGATTTCGTACTTTTTTCTAAGTCGGTATGTTCTTCTTGAAAAATAGAGTAAGGATCTTTAATTTAAAAATTTTGATGGAATTTTGAGTTTTCTAGAATTTAAATTCGTTACTCAAGCTCTTCTAAGGCTTCCATTCTCTTTTTTCAGTTAATTGATTCTTCTAATGGTTATTCAGGAGGAGTATATGAAGTTAGATGATGGTAAGGTGGTTGACTGAATGACTCAGGGGAGTTGTATCCCCACTGGCTCTATGAAGAGTGGTGATGATTGTTCCAGTCTTATTCATAGTATCAAGACTAGGGCATATATTGATTCGGATAAGACCAATCCGACATACTTGGTTGGTTAAAATTATGATATGCCGGGTTGGTAATCCGAGTCAAAAGAGGTCGAGGTGAAATATGGATCACTATTTGCATATGAATAATTGTAATTATAATCCATATTACCAAGATGTCAAAAACAAAAAACAAAAACAAGCAAACAAATAAAAAGGAAAAAAACTAGCCTAAGTTAGAGGAAACCTTAGACCTAGATGATTCCTAACTAGCTAGACTCTCCATGGGGGTTGTAGAATCTGACCATGAGTTAATCAGTCAAGTAGGGGCAAGATCAGTGGGAGATATCCGTGCCTAAGCAACGAGCCTAATTATGCCAAACCACTAATCTTTGGGGTTTCGCCCCTCAATCTCCAACCTTAGATACCGATTTGACAAGAGTCAACTTCTAACAACTTTCCCCTTAGACCAGTCTCGATATCCCTAGGGCCAACGTCTACTCAATTTTAGCTAGGCTTGGGTTAGTGAGTGAGGAGATTATTTATGGGTTAAGGGAGGGTAATGACTTCCCCACCTTCTCTTGTTTTTAGCAAGCCCTTAGTTCAGTTTAGTGCAGTGCACAAGTATATAGAAAAAGTAACACTCAAGCAATATTTCATACAAGAATGAACCTTATACTAAATGTCATGCACACATACCTTTGCTCCAATACTCTTCAATAGTAATGTAAAAGATAAATGAATTAGACACATGCCTAAATGCCAATCTAAACTATTTTTAACATTTACAAGCAATCACTTTACTGTTGAATTAAATACAGTGTGCAAAATAAATTAATAAGAAAAATCTAACACATGCAGAAGATATATTTTGTAGTATGAAAGCACCTGCAAAAGGATCAACTAGTAGTCCACCACATATGCCACGAAAACACGGCTTTTGCCACGTTTGCGCAGCATAATTGTGGGCTCTGATGCTCTGTCTTCTTGGGCAGAGGCACAGAGTAGCAATATGTCAATTGCAACTCTTCGATTCTTGAATTCAGCCCTGGCACACAAAAACAAAGAAAAAAGGTTAAATTGTTTTAGTAAATCAAAAAGAAATGAAAACTTACCGTCCCTCCCCGACAATGGCGCTAAAATTTGATTGAGTTTAAACCTGCATACAGAAAATGATAGTTTAGAAATTAAGATTGAAACGTTCAAGGTACTCAAGACTACCGCTATAGTAAGTGGCTATGCGAGTCATTATCCACAAGGAGAGACTAGCAATGGAAGCTTTTAAGTAAGTTCGTTTCTTTTTTGAGTTTACAAAATTATGTTAGAATTTCTTCTCAGTTTTAGGAAAAAAAACAAAATGATCAAGTTAGAAGATATGATGAAGATAGTAAAAGAAAAGATGAAGATGTTATTGTTATTATTTTATTTACAAAAGAAAAGGAAAAACTAAATAAAAAGAGAATGTTGGTTTTGGAGTAGAATTCTAAACTAAGAATTAAAAGAAAACTAAAAATTCTTACTTGCCTCTTTCATGCTCATATACTTTGGATCCGTCGCTACGACTTACCTAGTCTTTGAAGGCGATCAAGTATGGCATGTAGGATCTTCCCCGTTTCTGATCTACACTACAAATAAAAGAGCAAGCTAAACTAGTAAAAGAATGGTTGTTCATCACCATAGGCCATCAAGGTCACTTGCAATGGCTAAGCAGTCTCGAGGCTATCGGATTCACTTGGATTGCAAACACATCAGAGGAAAGCAAACAAAAACAATAGTAAAGAAGAAAAAAATCTTAATTTGATTCAAATAATAATGAAAGAAAAGACTTACTTACAGTGATGTCACCCTCAGTACAAGCTTGCTCTTATTCCTCCATGAAACTCTCCTCTGCTCTCAGTTACATAAAAAAATGAAAATTACATAAAAAACTGAAAACCTAAATTACAAACTACAGTATAGTCAGCCTATGTTCTCTACTTGATCCTTTCCTGTACACTAAGAATTTACAGGTATTTATAACAAATATGGAACGTGGGAGAGTGTCTGAAGATAGGGGAAGCAAACCCTCCCTAAATCTTACCAGATTGCCGTGGATCCGCAGCTTAAATTTGGCCAATTGGGCACATCTAGGAAGCGTGGCATCCTGGCATCCATCCATCTTGGATTATCCTCTTGGATTCTCTGTTTGGACTCTGTATTTGACATTATCCTTGGTTGATCTTTAGTTAACCAAAATGGATTTATAGAAATCTGAATTTTACCGATTTTCATTTGGTGTTATCTTTCTGATTTGCTCTGATCTTCAGCTGAACATTTACCCCAATTCTTGATTTGTTCTAGATGTGGTGATATCTTTATAGATCTCTAAGTTAACCAAATTGATTCACCAAAATTTGATTTTAACTGACTAGATCTGGGATCATCCTCAGCTAACCAAATAGATCCAGTTAAATCTGATTTTAACTCGTATTTATTTATTTTATTCCTCTTTCTCTCCATGATTATCTTCTGCAAAATAGACACTGTTAAAGGTGTGATATTAACCTAACAATGATTTTAAGTGGACCTGTCATTCTATTGACAAGAATAACAAGTGAGACTAGACCCATTGGGGATCTAAGTATTTTTTCTATCGTCAGAGGTGTGATATTAACTTAACAAATTGGATTGAATCTTTTCAGTAGTGTGATATTAACTTGACAAGGATGCAAGCTAGAGGTGTACTGTTAACTTAGTTCCATAGGAATTTCAGTTTTGTTAGAAAAACTGAAGATACCACTGTCATAGGTGTAGTGTTGAAGTTAACAGTGAGGGTAATGCTAGAGGTGTACTTTTGAACTTAGCATTGGTCATCTTGACTTCGATACGGAAGTTCGAGGGAAAGTCATTGTCATATGTGTAGTGTTAAACTTAACAATACGCCAGATGCTAGAGGTATGATGTTGAACTTAGCATCGCTCATCCCAACTTTGATATGGAAGCCTGAGGGAAGTAACTTTCAGAGGTTTAATGTTGAACTTGGCAGCAACTTGATCACTGTTAGAGGTGTGATATTAAACTTAATAGTAATTTATCAGAGGTACAATGTTAACATGACAAGAATTAGTTTGCGATATGAGTAATTGAGGACTTGCCATTCTATTGAGGAGAGTTGACAAGTGAAGTTTAGATTGTCAGAGGTGTAGTATTAACTTGACATTTTGAAGACTTGTGACTCCATGTAAGGGAGTCATCAAGTGGAAGTTCGTACTTGCTGAGGAGTATTGAAACTTTTCACTATTAGAGATATGGTGTTAACATAACAGCAATTGAGTTTGTGGATCTACCACTCCATGGGAGGGAAATGGTAGGGGACTTTGGTGGGAAATAGAATAAATTGTTAGAGGTGTAATATTAACTTGACGAACCCTGTTGGGGATCAAAGAAAATAGCTTGTCAGAGGTTTACTGTTAAACAAGTCTATGTCCATTTCACCGGGGAAATGGACACAAGTATTTTTTTGTGTTCCTATTATTTCTTGGAAGGGAATTGGTAAGGGATTTTGGAGGGGAAGGCGGGATCAAGTTCCTTAAGATTTTTAGCAAAACCTCAGCTATCAACGGATTTGGTATGCCTTTACCAACTACCATTTGAGTTGGACTAGCCATGCTATTTTTCTCAGCATGATGAGTTATTAAGGACTTATGTTGGACTTAAAAGCCAACATTTCCCTCTATCCTTAGCCGTCAGAGGCATCAGATTTTGATAGCCTCTAAAGAAGAGTGACAAAACTAAAACACAGTTAGTTTGCCTTCATCAACTCAATTCTGTTGAGAATTGGATCATGTTCCCCTGCGTTGTTCACCCGGCCATTCCTCTTAATCAACATCTTAGGTGCTGATTAGAATTCCAGCGATATTTGATCGTCGATGCTAGTTCCATCATGCTCGTGTTAAGCAGAACATAGTTGTTGATTGAAAATTTCATCACAGGGGAACACATTCGATGCAAGTGTCATACATACTTGACCCAATGATCAGAGGTTTAATGTTAACATGATCAAGGGTAGTATTTCTTCAAGAATTTACTATTAATCGGCATCATAAGTATACTACCTTCTGGATTTATCAGGCGATATGCTCCATTTGAGTAAACTAACTCTACCACAAATTGTCCTTCCCATTTGAGTTGAAATTTTTCTTTCGTCTTATTTGTCATCACCTTGGGTCTTTCGATAGCCAAGAAGAGGTCGCCTGTCTTGAAAGTCTGCTCCTTGACTTTCTTGTTAAAGGCTCTGAAAATTCACTTGATAAAGCTCAATTTGTTGTTGAACTTGCAGGCGTTTATCGTCCAAAGCTTCCAGCTCCTGGAGAGCAGTCGATGCTTCTTCTCATCTGTCATCTCTATTGTCAAGGCAATGCGTAGAGATGAGATCTGGATTTCTAGTGGGAGTACGACTTCACACCCATATACCAAAGAGAACAGTGTAGCTTTCGTCAGGGTTCTCGTTGTTGTGCGATAAGCCCACAAGCATTCACCTAATTTGTCATCCCAGTCGTGTTGACTTTTTGAGACAAACTTCTTCAGAAACTTTCCAATAGTTTTGTTAAAAGCTTCTGTGAGATCGTTAGCGGCTGGGTAGTATGCCGTTGAAGACGCACTTTGGATTCTGAACTTGTTGCAGAACCTCTGGAATGCTTGGCTGATGAACTAAGGCCCATTATCATGGACAATCTATCGTGGCACACCAAAGCGGTAGATCATATGACGTTTGATAAACTTGATCATGTCAGACGTCTTTACCTTCTTCAGAGGGATAGCCTCTGCCCATTTGGAGAAGTAATCAATTATGGCTAAGATAAACCGGTGTTCTTTAGATGAAGGTGGGCTGATAGGACCAACCATGTCCATTCCCCACATTTCAAATAGCCAGAAAGAAGTTATAGGATGAAGATGTCCTGGTACCTAATTAATGAAGTCACCATGGATTTGACAGGCGTGGCATCGCTTGGCATAAGCGATGGCGTCATGGATCATCTTTGGCCAATAATATCCAAGTCTTTAGAGTCAATCTCCGAGCTTTGGGCCAGGTTGTTGGGCTCCGCACATACCATCATGACCCTATTTGAGTGCCTCTTTATATGATAAGCAGCAGAGGAGGATTCCCTTATGCGATCGGCGATACATGTTCTTGTGATCGCATTGTAGTAGAATTTAGGGGCTTTCCTTCTAATGACAGCCGCCTTTTTAGGGTCATCTGACAAAATATCGTACAATGCATAGTCGATGTATAGGAATCGCCAATCCCTGAGCTCTGAATCTACTGAAGTCTCTAGAGCTTCTTTGACTTGAATGTTTCTTTACTGGAGTTTGATCATCTTCAAGGATGAGCTTCGGACAACGCCAGTGCATTTACATGCGCATTTTGCTGGTAAAGTACATGGTCAATGTAGAAGCTTCTGAACCTCTCCGCCATGTGGATGATTGCGTTATGATAGGGTACTAAGTCTTTATGTCTGACTTTGTACTCCCCGCGAACCTGATTAATGATGAGCTTTGAATCACCATACTATTTGAGATTTTTAACGCCAATCTCATCGGCGATTTGCATCCTGATCAAGAGAGTATTGTATTCTGCTACATTGTTGGAACACGACTCAATTAATGAGAATACACGAGGGATTATGTAGTTCTATGGGAAGACAAGTACTACCCCCCACTCTCGCTATGATATTTCCTCGAGGTCCCGTTTTTGATGTGCTATCGAAGAAGAGTTTCTACACCTGTTCTTCGAAAGTCGTCTGGGTCATGCAAACCCCAGTGATCTTATCTGAGAGATCTTCATAAAGTTTGATTATTCTTGGATCTGGATGTTCTGCCAAGAAGTCTGCCACTGCCTATCCCTTCATAGCTTTTTGTGGTAGGAATTGCATCTTATATTGAGAGAGCAATATGGCCCATTCTACCAATCGACCATTCAGTGATGATGGCTTCATCATCAGCAGTCTTAAAAGATTGACTTTTGATATGACGTGTATGTTTTGGCCCACCAGGTAATGTCGCATTTTCTGACAACGAACACCAATGCGAAGCATTCTTTTTCGATCAGGTTTTATCGATGTTCAGATCTGATCATTGTTCTACTCAGGTAGTAGATTGCTTGCTCGTGCCCCTGATCATTATTCTGGGCTAGTAAAGCTCCTAGAGAATGATTCATAACTCGAAATATCAGGAAAGGTTTTCCTGACGCCGGAGCTGTAAGGACAGGTGGATGCGTGAGGTACCGCTTAATTTCCTTGAACGCTTGTCGGCAAACATCATCTCAGATGAATGAAACAACCTTCTTCATAAATTTAGTGAAGGGTTGGCATCGTCCTGAGAGATTTGAGATAAACCTCCGGATATAGGCTAGTCACCCTTGCAATCCTCTAGGCTATCTAAGGTTCCTTGGAGGTTGCATCTCTTGGATGGCACAGACTTTCTTTGGGTCGAGGTGGATTCCTTTAGATGTTACGACAAACCCAAGGAATTTTACCGCTGGTCACCCCCAGGAAGAATTTGGTGGGATTCATCTTCAATTGATGCACCCGCATAATATCAAATACTGTCTTCTGATCTACTATGTGATCGCCTTTGACATAGCTTTTCACTATAATATCATCTACATAGCATTCCACTGTTTTGCGTATATGTTCGTGAAAAATTGCATTCATAGCTCTCTGGTATGTCGCCCCCATATTCTTCAATCCGAAGGGCATCACAGTATAGCAATACACCCCTAGTGGTGTCTTGAAGGATATATGCTTATCGTGGTCAGGGTACATCTTAATTTGATTGTATCCAGAGAATCAATCTATGAAGGACATCCATTCAAACCCGTACGTGTTGCCGATCATGACATCCATGATTGGAAGGGGAAACTCATCTTTTGGATATGCCTCATTTAGATGACGAAAATCAATGTAAACTCAGATCTCCCCTTTCTTCTTGGTGACCGGGACAATATTAGCCACCCAATAAGGGTGCTGTTCTTTCCTGATGAAACCAGAATATATAAGCTTCTTGACTTCCGATTGAATCGCTTTCATTATCTCTGGGTGGAACCGTCGTTGCTGTTGCTTGATGGGGTTCAAGTTTGGATTGATGTTGAGGCGATGCATAGCCACCTGAGGGTCAAGCCTAGGCATATCCTCATAGTTCCAAGCAAAAATATCTATATACTCTCGCACGAGAGATATTAGATCTTCCTTCTCAGGAGGTGACAAGCTTTTGCTTATAAAGATGGGCTTAGGATTGGCCTCATCTCCCAGATTAATCCGGGCACTTTATCCTCTGTCGGTGGTTCTCATTGTACAAAGCGAATATCCCAGAGAGTGTTTAGGTGTTTGATCAATGGATCTGTATCTGACTAGATTATTTCTTTGTCTTCATCTTCCTGGTGGCTTGTTGAAACCATGTTTATCAAAAGGTCTTTTAAGATGTTGCCAACACTGACATCTGACTCCCATGATGACATACCTGACGAGTGGTTCTGATATAATGACTCTTCAGACTAAGAGGCTGACGGGATTGGAGTTGACACATAGCTCAACCTCCTGCGAGTTCGGTGATAATAATCAAGGGCTTTCCCTTTTTGAATGAAGGATCGAAGTGGTGTTTACCTTCCTTCGCTGAAGTTTAAGTCAAGACCACTTGTTAGGTCATACCCCATGTTCTCCATCATTCTGAGTAGATTTGGCTTGTAATGAGAGAATTGAGGGAGTTCAGTCTCGCTTTCTGAGTCTTCATAAATCATTCGTTGGACTCGACTCTTCCGAAAAGGATCGATTTTTGACCTTTGCATCTTGCTAGGACCTAAAAGAAGGATTCTTGAGCATCATTGACGCTTTGATATACCGTGAGAGATGATCTCACTGGTATATACAATGATGTTAGGGCATCTATTACTGACCAGGAGTCATCATCCACATCGGTACTGGTATCTGATGGTATGAAATCAGAAGCAAGTACAAAAAAATAAGCCAAATCAAACTCTTTATTAATATACCACTCGCCTACATCATTGGCGGTGTTATTGACATCGATTTTATTAATGCTCGTTACAAGTGGATTCAGCTCCCAAAGATATTTTTCTTCTGCCTCTGGCTCGACATCAGCTTCATTACCAGAATCTAATTCCTTTGGTTAGGGATTCTCATCTGTTTCCAAAGAATCTTAGTACAGGAAGGAGTCTGTGAAGTAGTCCTCTACTCCCTTGAACAGATGTCTTTCGGCGATCAACGTTCAAACTTTTCCATCTTCGTCAACATACTTCATGACTTAATGGAGAGTAGAGGGATGATGGAGTTGCGATGAATCCATGGTCGTCCCAGCAGCAAGTTATATGAAGTGTCAGCATCAATAACATAACACGTCACCTCGGATCTTAGATCCCCGATCTGGCATTTGAGTTTAATCTTTCCTATCGGACACGTACCATTAGCGTTGAAGCTGTAAATGGTAGTTTGAGTGGCGCTCAATCGATGAGTGGGGATTCCCAAGTGTTGCATCACTCGACGGGGCATGATACTCAACACGAATCCTGGATCCACCTGAATGCGGCTCACCTCAGATGATCAAATATACCCTGTGAATGAACAAGGGCATATCATGTTCCCTTTAACATGCATACTATTTGAAGTGAAAGTTATGTAGGGAATATATTAAGAGGCGTGGAGGCAGTTTTCTTCACCTTCCTCCTCTGGTTTAGCCGGAATCCAGGCCATGAAGACCTCAGCATCAGTTAAAGCTTCTCTTAGAGATTCCCTTGTTATCTTAGATAGTTTCAAAAGCTCATAGCAAGTAATCCTGGCTGAGATGTTGGCCAGTTGAGCCAAAACATCAAAGAGGAAAGGTGCTAAAGATCCCTCCGCTTTGTCTTTTGGGAGGACTTTGGCATACCGAAACTCCTTTTGTTTCTCTACGGGTTGCTTCGTGGATTGCTTGTTGGCTTATGGGTGGGTTTAGGCATATTTGCCACCATTTTGTTGTACTTTTTCAAGCACGACTGACCTGAGTGAATCCCTGCTATGAGTGGTGCATTCGGTTCTGCAGCAAGGACGATTGTCTCCTCCTCCGAATAAGTTAGCGAGGCAACATTGATTTTTGCTTCCTGGGAGGAAGCGCACACCATGTTGCAAGGCGAAGTTTTTACTTTGCCTCTGGACTTTCTGCTGGTAACAGTAGTCCACTGCTGGCCTTCCACGAGGTCAGGATAAACTAAATGATCTCTCCTTGAGGAGTAGAAATAGGTACGAGACCTTTCTCCCACTGGTGGTGTGGATCTATATTGACCACCCTTAATTCCCCTTTCGGGATGGAACTACTCGGCCGGCGTTGGAGGCTGTACCCTGAACTGAAGGAATGACGTCATGTTAGCTATCACTTTCTTCTGCTCTAGGCGGAGCTTGAGCGCCTTTGCATCAATCAAAGTTTGGAGGATGTCTTTGAAGATATAGCAACTCTTGGTATGGTGCCCCAGCATCCTGTGGTACAAGCAGTAATTGGGATTGTCAGTCTTGCCTATCTCCTCAGGACGTCTAGCTTCAAGAAGCTTCAGTCTGTTGCTCGTATTGAGTAACTTGAACAATGAATCAACATGTTCGTTCTTGAAAGAGTACTGCTTGTTGGCGCATGGCTGGCTTGAAAAGCTACCACCTCTAGCTGGTTGGGACTTGGGGGGACTTCGTTTCTATCACCAGTGTGTCCTTCCTTTTAGCTTGAAAAGACGCTTCTGGCACTCACCTTGTTGACTTCTTAGGTCTGAGCTTGTTTTCTTCTGCCTTAACCCTAGCGACAATCTCCTCTGCCTGCTCGTCTTGCTGGACCAACTGCTTTTAGGTACGGCTTTCAGCTACTCCTATTTGAGTTAGGAGTGAGGTTTGCAAATTGTGGCGGTATGTTTCCACCAAAGTGGCCTGGGTCATACCGCTGGGACATCAAAATCTCTCCACAAATACTTTAACTGACTCCCCTTTTCTGTTGCCTCATCGCCAGGAGAGTTGGCATGGTAATCTCTGAGTTATCTTTGAAAAAATAAGTGAGGAAAAGTTTCTCCAGGTCACCCCTGTTCTTGATAGAATCTTCTGGGAGCTTCATGAACCATTCAAAAGCAATCCCTTTCAGGGTGCCGATGAACAAACATGCCAGGATGGCATCATTTAATACTACGTTTTCTATCTGAGACTTGAAGTAGTATATGTGCTGGTTCGGGACCCATTGCCATCGAAGGCCTGTAGGGTAAGAACTTTGAAATTAGGAGGGTACGAGATAAGATCTCACTCAGTCAAGTATGGCCAGACCACTCTTGCTTTTTGGAGGCCTTTTCGATTGGCAAGGGCCTCAAGACGCTGGTCCAGTTTGCTCATCCTTTTGGAACGAGTGCTCCCATTCTCTGAATTGCCTTCCTCTTCACATGGAGGCTTGGATGACGTAGAGTTGGAATGCTCCTCTTCCTCAATATGTGCAGAAGATGAGCTTTCCCCTTCCTTCCATTTGCCTTTAGACTTCTTAGAAGGAGTCTTGGTCTTCGGCTTCTTCTTTTTGTCCTCAAGCAATTGCGAAAGCATCTGCTTGAGGGTGTCGATAGATTCTTGTTGAGCACGAATCATATCGAGTTGTTCCCTCTGGACCTGGGATTACTGTTCAAAGTTCCTGGCCATTTCTTCAGGACCACCATGTACACGAAGGCTTCTTTCTCTATGAAAGAGTTCGAGGCCTGTGATTCCACGATGGTGAGTGTGTCTCGCTTACTTCAATGCACCGGGTTAGGGCACTGTTGTCCACTGTGGTTATTACAGCAGTCCGAGTGCGAGTATGCCGGTACACTCCTTCCAACTCGGTGTCAGACTCATGATTAGTCTCTAATTTTGCATAATTTTTATCACATCCGCATATTTATTTTATATAAAATTCTGCTAATAAAGCTTTGCTTGCTTGATCCTAGGTCCATGGTGTGCAAATGAAGAAGACCCTAAATCACCATTTAATAGGTGATTAAAGGCCTACCAAGTAGCCATTGACCTTAGAGTGGAGATTTTGTCAGCCCAAGGCATCAAATTCAGAAACCAGAAGATCCATCTGACAGGGGACAGACAGGACGATACGCTGCCTGAAGCCAGGCGCGCGCCGCCCTGGCCGCGGCCGTACGGGCGCGGGCATGCCCGGGCTTTGGGCCAGGGGTCGTCCCCCTGACCCCCTTTCCCCTGGTGCCTATAAATACCCCCTGGTGTCTGAAGAGAAGCAGATCCAGAGTATTAGGATATTTATGTTAGTTTGATTTTGGAGTTGTAGTTGTTGTTGTTCTTCTTCTAGTTTTAGTTTAGCCATTAGAGTGAGAGAGAAAGAGAGAGAGAGAGAGTGTGTATGTGTGTGTGTGTGTAAAAGTTATTTTTGAAGGGTGACAAGCTAATACAAGTAACTACTTCTCTTTCTTCTTTCCATTTACTTGTGTTTTCCATTTGCTTTTACTTTCTTGTTGTAGTGTAACTTCCCCTCTCTTTACTTCTTCTCTTTTGTTGTTTCTTTTACTACATGTCTAACTAACTCTTCCATTATATGGCTAACTAACTACTAACACACTAATCTCTAACAACTTGATTGATAACCCAAATGAGTCAATAGTGTAAAACAAACCTTGTGCAAATGAGAGCTATGATATCTTAAGACGAGGGTTCTAACTCTAACTTACTTATATTTCATGCTTAACGGGTTTTTGATGATCTATGGAGTTTAAACTTTGCTTGTTTTTTATAAGTTAGAGATTTTCCTTTTAACTTTGCCGATACCATTAGTGCACTTGTGTCTTCCCGTATTCTCACCTTCTATTGGATCTTGATAAGGGAAGGTCCAAGTTTTTGCCGTGTAAAGCTAACTTAAAGGAAGAACTTTCACTCGATTTTCACGTGAATAGTTCCTGTGCATAAGGGTTATACTTGCCTATGATCCATCGTGAGGCTACATCTTCAAGAAGTTAGGGATTAGTGGGAGCACTTAGTAGAAAGTTAGCTATGCATTTTTACCATTAAGAAAATCCAATTTTACAAACCACCAAATCATTCTAAAATAATTTTTGAAACCAACTTGTTTTCATTTTCCAATTCTTTATTTGAAACAAAGAATTTCTCTTTTCTTGAACAAAGAAGCCGCATCAAGCTTTCATCGCTCTCCCTCCTTGTGGATACGACCCGTATAGCTACTTCGCTACTACAGAAGAATCGCAAAAGTAGTAACATCGACCCACACTCTTTTTACTTATTCTTGTGCTTGCTTTTTACTGATCAAATTTTGGCGCCGTTGCTGGGGAGAGAACGGCTTTATTGTTCAATACTAAATATTTTTTTTGTTCTTGTGTGTAGGAGAAGTACCAAGGAGCTCACTATCACGGGAAGCGAAAGTGGTTGCCAAATACGTTGCACGAGGATTCATTTGCCCTCGGAAAAATTCGTGTAAAAATAAGTTTCTCCGATTGAAGTACTAACAAACTCTTTTGCAGGGTTGCCGAAAGCCGCTCAAATTGCTTTCTAAATTTTTTTTGTTCCCTTGAATGCTTCACCTTATACATGTGTAATAAACTTAACAGAAATCCATTTGTTGCTTAATTGAAATTTGGATTAGACTCTTGCATTTAGGGCACGTGTCTATTTCAATTCATTTCAATTTCTGTTGAAGAGTGCTGGAGAAAAGGTACGTGTGCATTCATATAGAATAAGACCAACATTTTAGAGTGATTTATCGCTTTGAGTGTTACCTTGTTGTGAATAAACTGTACACTTGCACAATTGACATTAAGGGCAAAATCCCAAATAAACAAGATAAGGTGGAGATTTCATCACCCTTTCTTAGCCCAAAAATCATCTCCAAGTGCACTCACATAACCCAAGCCTTAACTAAAAATTGATAGACGTTGGCCCTAGGGACATCTCAGACTCACTAAGAGATTAACCGAGGGTGAAAATTGCAAGAACTTTACTCTTGCAAAATCGGTGTCTAATGAAAGTGGATTGAGAGGCATAGCCTTGGCGTAATTAAGGCCCGTGGCTCACGCCCGGATACCTCCCACCGAGTTTTTCCCTTTCCTGGCCGATTAGCTTGTAGTCGAGTTCCCGCAACAACCTCCCTCGGAGAATCGACCAGTTAGGAGTCGTCTAGGTCCAGGTACCTTAGACTAAGGCTTTATAGTTATTTTTCTTTCTTTTGTTTGTTATTTTATTCTTTTCGATTATTTGTTGTCTTTACGTTGTTTGTGGTGTGCTGCATGCAAGAGTGGGTGAGAGATCCTGTATCTTCTAAATTAACCAGAAACACTTCTCTATCCTTACATCCAGAACTTGTGATGGCGTCACTTCAGGACAGGTTTTACTCGATCAGAACTTCACTACCATCTTGTATAAACTGTCTGAGGCAAATGGAAATAATTTTGAATTAAAGCCTCAATTCATCAATACTCTCCCAAAGTTCATGGTTTAGAATCGGAGGACGTATACTTCTTTGTTAGGGAGTTTGAAGAAGTGTGTCTCATGATGCGTATACCCCAGCTAAGAGACAATGCCGTTAGGTTACGTTTCATTCCCTTTTCCCTAAAGGACCTAGTGAAGAAATGGTTGTACAGTTTGGCGGTAGATTCTGTCACGACATGAGATGATTTCGTCAAGGCCTTCTTGAAGAAATTTTACCCAATCCACAAAACTGCCCTCATTAGAAAGAATATCATACAGTTCAAGCAAGAACCGAGCGAACTATTTTGGAGATACTTTGAGAGATTCAAAGATCTCCTAGCTCAGTGTCCTCATCATAGTGTGGAGAAATGGCATCAGTGCCAGATTCTCTACGATGGTTTAGATTATCAGGCAAAATCCTTGTTAGAAACTATGTGTCGTGAGGGTTCTTGCAAAAGGATAAGAATCAGGGTTGGGATTTATTTGAGGATTTAGTTGAGAAAACCCTGCAACGGGAGCCAGCCTTAGAAAAACCAAGAAATTCACAATCTATAGCTTTAAGAGGAGGGCTCCTATCTCTAGAATCATCCATAGCTGCGGAAGCTTAGATTGCAACCCTAATGAGGAGAATAGAGGCTTTAAAGATAAAAGAGCTAGCCAATGCCAACCAAATCAACCCACCACCAATTCACAATCCGGGTTCTTCATACTGTCAGGCACTAAACTAGTCTTTGATGATTGACCTGTTTTTCATACCCAGCAAGTGCCACCGGAACACCTGAACGCGGCCTACTCACGGCCGCCGTATAATCCCTACTCACAAACATACAATCCAGGTTGGAGAAATCACCCAAATTTCTCTTGGGCCCAGAACAATCCTCCCAGACCTAATTTCTCTAACAATTTTCATTATCCCAGTCCTCCACCAAATTTTCCCAGTCAAGCTCCATCTTCCTACTCTCAAAGTTCACCAATAGAAAATAAATTCAGTAAATTGGAGGAGAGCATGGAAGCTTTTATGAAGTCCAAAACCGCTTTTATACAAAATCAGGGACAAACGCTAAACAACCATTCACAGATTGGAAATGCAAATGAGTCAGTTAGCTAGCTCTCTAAGTGAAAGACAAAAGAGTACTCTACCTAGTCAGCCGTTAGTTAACCCTAAAAACTCAAATCAAGTATATGAAATTCAGGATCCGTCGATCAACCAATGCAATGTTGTTCATACACTTCGATATGGAAAGAAGGTGGACAACCAGGTCTACCAACAGAAAAATTTAGTCCATACTGATCCTACTCCAGCCTCCACCTCTGCTAGTTCCTCCCAACCTGCTCCTCAAACATCTGACGAGGACAAAGCTGCTGAACAAGTTCATAAGCCTGTAGCACCCTTTCCCAATAAGCATAGGAACAACAATAAGAATATGCACATGAAAAAGATGCTTGAGATGTTTAACCTGGTCAAACTGAATGTGCCTCTTCTTAACACTATCCAACAAGTCCCAGCTTATGCCAAATTTCTAAGGATATGTGTACGAAGAAGAGAAAGACAAATGTGCCCAAGAAAGTGTTCTTGGCAACCAATATAAGCGAAATTCTGTCTGGTCCCATTCCGGTGAAATACAAGGATCTCGGATGTCCCACAATTTTCTGCACCATAGGACAAATAGAAATTAGCAGAGCACTCCTTGACCTGGGAGCAAGTATCAACTTGTTACCTCTCTCAGTATACACACAACTTGGGTTGGGCGAGCTAAGCCCAACTCGAGTCACATTCAGTTAGCTGACCGATCTGTGAAAATTCCGAAGGCGAAAATCACAGATGTTCTTATCCGGGTCGGGAATTTCATCTACCCCGTTGACTTCATTATGCTTGAGACCCAACCTGTGTCAAATCCGCGGTCTCAAACTCTGGTCATCTTAGGACGCCCATTCCTTGCTACAGCCAATGCCATAATCAACTGTAAGAACGGGTCCATGCGATTGACCTTTGGAGACATGACGAAGGAAGTCATTATCTTCAATCTTGAAAGACAACCTAGGGATATCAATGATCATATGTTTGAGGTCAATTCTATTGAAAATCTGACTAGTGAGCATGAGAAAAGCCTGGAGATAGAAACAGAGGCAGAGTTTGATCTAGAGTTTGAGGATTTTAATGTAGACCAGATCGTAGATTCGGCAGTGGACTGGGCGTCAAGCCCAAGTGTACCTCATCATAGGATTGCAAGTCCGGAGATTACCTCCAATGAAGCAACACCTTCCCTAGAGCTAAAAGCCTTACCCGAACACCTCAAGTATGCCAGTCATCATAGCATCTCACCTGACTGAGCAACAAGAGGACAGCCTAATGCCTATTCTGAAAAGATATAGGAAAGCCATTGGATGGACGATGAATGATATCAAGGGGATAAGTCCAGCCATAGTTCAACATGGAATCCATTTAATCGATGAAGCAACCCCCAGGAGGGACCCACAATGCAGGCTTAACCCACTCATGCAAGAGGCAGTAAAAGTGAAAATTTTGAAACTATTAGATAATGAGAACATTTATTCTATTTCTGATAGCCAATGAGTTAGCCCTGTTCATGTGGTCCCAAAGAAAGCTGGCTTCATGGTGGTTGAAAATGAGCAAAAAGAGTTGGTACAAACAAGACTGTCTACCAAGGTTCGTGTTTGTATCGACTACAGAAAGTTAAATGCAGCTATCCGTAAAGACCACTTTCCGCTGTCCTTCATCGACCAAATCTTGAACGCTTGGCTGGACATGAGTACTATTGCTTCCTAGATGGGTACTCGGGATACAATCAAATCCCCATTGCTGCAGAAGATCAGGAAAAGACCACGTTCACCTACCCGTTCAGAACCTTCACTTACCGACGCATGCCCTTTGGATTGTGCAATGCTCCCGCAACATTCCAACGGTGCATGCTTAGTCTTTTCTCTGACATGGTCGAACGTTTCCTTGAGATTTTTATGGATGACTTCTCCATCTATGAAGATTCATTTAATCAGTGTCTTCATCACCTAGAGTTAGTTCTGCAGAGATGCAAGGAGAAGAATCTTAATCTAAACTGAGAGAAATGTCACTTCATGGTGAGACAGGGATTGTCTTGGGCCATGAGATTTCTAGGAGAGGCATTGAAGTGCACAAGGCTAAAGTAGAAGTGATTGCTAAGCTTCCACCACTCAAATGCATCAAGGATATAAGATCCTTTCTAGGGCATGCTGGGATCTACCGATGGTTCATTAAGGATTTTAGCAAAATCGCTAGGCCCTTAACTAACCTGCCCGCTAAGGACGTGCCCTTTGATTTTAACGATGAATGTTTCAAGTCATGGGGGAAGCTTAAGCAAGAACTTATTTCTGCGCCTATTATTTCTGCTCCTAATTGGGCCCAACCATTTGAAATCATGTGCGATGCCTCTGATATTGCTATTGGCACTGTTCTAGGACAGCTCATCGACAATAGGTAGCACGTGATTTACTACTCGAGTAGGACCTTGAATGACGCCGAATAGAATTATACAACGATTGAGAAGGAATTCTTGGTCATTGTCTTTGCGTTAGAAAAGTTCCGACCCTACTTGTTAGGCTCGAAGACGATGATTACGGATCACTAGGCACTGAAATACCTCATGACCAAGAAGAAATCAAAAGCCCGATTGATTTGGTGGATCCTTTTGCTTCAAGAATTTGACCTGGAAATTCGGGATAAACGAGGTATAGAAAATGTGGTTGCTGATCATTTGTCACGAATTCTGAACGCACCTATCATACAAGCTTCGATCAACGAGGATTTCCCAGACGAGCACATCCTGGCCAGTTTTAAGGAACCCTGATATGCAGACATAGTCAATTACCTGGCCACTGAATAATTACCCGCTGACTAGACAAAGCAAGACAAGTGTCGTTTCTTTGCTCAAGTACGGTACTTCTTCTATGAAGAGCCGTATCTTTTTAAGTATTGTCCCACCAAATTATTCGATGATGCATACCAGAGGAGGAACAGAGGAGTGTGCTAAGCTTTTGCCATGAACTGACATGCGGAGGACACTTCGGTCCCTGCAAGACTGCAGAGAAGGTTCTACAAAGTGAGTTTTACTGGCCCACTATGTTCAAAGACTCATACCATTTTTGCAAGTCATGCGAAATTGTCAGAAGATTAGGAAAATTTCAAGAAGAGACATGATTCCCCTGAACCCGATCCTGGAAGTTGAAATTTTTGATGTTTGGGGTATCGACTTCATGGGACCATTCCCTAATTCCTTCGGCAACCAGTTCATTTTGGTTGCTGTCGATTACGTCTCTAAATGGGTAAAAGTTGTGCCAACAAAGACCAATGACAACAAAGTGGTTGTCAAATTTCTCAAAGAGAACATCTTCTCCCGATTTGGCACCCCTAGAGCGATAATAAGTGATAATGGATCACATTTCTGTAATAGAGTTTTTAAAGCTCTGATGAGGAAATATTCCATCAATAATAAGTTATCTACTCCGTATCATCCCCAGAAAAATGGGCAGGTCAAAGTCACTAATCGACAGATCAAGCTCATTTTAGAAAAGACTATTGGACAAAACCGAAAGGATTAGTCGGTCAACTCAAAGATGCATTGTGGGCTTACCGCACTGCTTTTAAGACAGTCCTGGGGATGTCTCCTTACAAAATAATATTCAAAAAAGCCTGTCATCTGCCAGTTGAGTTAGAACACCGTGCCCTCTGGGCCATTAAGCAGCTCAATTTTGATTTGAGTAAGGCCGGTGAGCTAAGGAGACTGCAAATCGCAGAATTAGAAGAGATATGGAATGAAGCCTATGAGAATGCTCGGATCACCAAAGTAGGACTAAACTTTTTCATGATCAGATTATAAACCGAAAAAACTTTGCCCCGGGCGACATGGTTCTGCTGTACAATTCGAGGCTTCATATTTTCACGGGGAAGCTGAAGACTCGTTGGTCTGAACCGTTCATTGTGCGCACCGTTTTCCCACACGGTGCTGTGATTATTGTAGACCCTAAGAACAACACGGAATTCAAAGTGAACGGGCAAAGACTGAAGCCCTTCTTGACCACTGAGCCTATGACTCCGGATGATACTGTGTTGACTCTTTTTGCCCGTCATACACCTAACCACAACAACTAAAAAAAAATTCTTATTGTTTATATGCTTACCCCTTCTACATTTTTTGACATTTCTTTAGCCTATTCGTACTTGGCCTGCCCGAATCAATGAAAACGGTGACATCATTTCTTCACCCTATTTATTGCATTTGCATTCACATAAACATTCATTGAGGACAATGCATTAGATTGGTGTGGGGGGGTGCTAACACTTTTCTTTTTCTTTTTACCAAAAAAAAATCTCCATATTGAAAAGAAATTTCATACTCTTTATAAAAATACCAAAAGGTTGTAGGAATTAAGGGAACTTTATTAATGAATCTTTATTTTTTCCTAAATAAATAAGAAAGATTGGTTTGATTAAGAGTTGGGAGGTATAAAGAAAATAACTCATACCTTTTATTTAGCCTTAGTAGAATATGCATAAACCACACACACATGCTTGGGATTTAGAGACACTACTCTGAAAAAATAAAACGCTGGATAATTGTGCCTCAAGAAGCATGATTACTCACGCCAAAAAAATAATAAATCAATATATAATATATAAGTAAATCTTGATTTCGTGGCCTACTCTACTTGCATATTTGACCTGAGGGGTGTTTTTCACCTGGTGCCCTGAAACCATCTGGTTTGGGAGTCATCAGTTTGATATGTGTTACATGAGTAAAGTAGAAAGCCTAATGAAACAAAGAATAATAGATAAAGATTAATAAAATTAAATGATATTCAAAGTTGAGTTGAAAAATCCCAAGCACATCACACTTACACATTATGCATATCTATCTAAAACAAAATAACATAATGAGTTAGAGGATCCTTTCTAAATTTAAAGAAAAACTATAATTTCTTCTTTTATGAAGGCTAAAGTATAGGAGGACTTATGAGGGTTGAACCTAATTCTTACATCATTCGGTCATTTTTACTTAGATGATTGAAAGTTCTTTTTCTTGAAAGAGGTTTGCTGACAGCTAAATATTTTTTCACTTACTAGATTTTGTGGGTGCAATCCGTTGAAAACCCTCAGGAGACAACACTCCTCCTCTAGGGGAAATATAGAGGTTTAAAGGCTTGTTCACATGCTCAGTGCAATCGCGTCACCTGCGAAAGTGGTGTAATAATTTTCTTATTTTTTATTTTGCTCGGGATGAGCAAAAGATAAGTGTAGGGGTGTGATTAGTCTCTAATTTTGCATAATTTTTATCACATACGCATATTTATTTGATATAAAATTTTGCTAATAAAGCTTTGCTTGCTTGATCCTAGGTCCATGGTGTGTAAATGAAGAAGAAGACCCTAAATTACCATTTAATGGGTGATTAAAGGCCTACCAGTAGCCATTGACCTGTGAGTGGAGATTTTGTCAGCCCAAGGCATCAAATCCAGAAACTAGAAGATCGACCTGAAAGGGACAGAAAGGACAACACGCTGCCCGAAGCCAGGCACGCGCCGCCCTGGCATGGCCGCGTTTCCATGGTCGTGCGGGCGCGGGCGCGCCCAGGCTTTGGGCCAAGGGTCGTCCCCTGACCCCCTTTCTCCTTGTGCCTATAAATACCCCCCTGGGTCTGAAGAGAAGCAGATCCAGAGCTTTAGGATCTTTATGTTAGTTTGATTTTAGAGTATAGTTGTTGTTGTTGTTCTTCTTTTAGTTTTAGTTTAGCCATTATAGTGAAACAGAGAGTGTGTAAAAGTTATATTTGAAGGGTGACAAGCTAATACAAGTAACTACTTCTCTTTCTTCTTTCCATTTACTTGTGTTTTCCATTTGCTTTTACTTTCTTGTTGTAGTGTAACTTTCCCTCTCTTTACTTCTTTTCTTTTGTTGTTTCTTTTACTACATGTCTAACTAACTCTTCCATTACATGGCTAACTAACTACTAACCCACTAATCTCTAACAACTTGATTGATAACCTAAATGAGTCAATAGTGTCAAACAAGCCTTGTGCAAATGAGAGCTATGACATCTTAAGACGAGGGTTCTAACTCTAACTTACTTACAAGTATTAGCTCTCTTATATTTCATGCTTAACGGGTTTTTGATGATCTATGGAGTTTAAACTTTGCTTGTTTTTTTAAGTTAGAGATTTTCTTTTTAACTTTGCCGATATCATTAGTGCACTTGTGTCTTCCCATATTCTCGCCTTCTATTGGATCTTGATAAAGGAAGATCCAAGTTTTTTCCATGTAAAGCTAAAGTTAAAGGAAGAACTTTCACTCAATTTTCACGTGAATAGTTCCTATGCATAAGGGTTATGCTTGCTTATGATCCATCGTGAGGCTACATCTTTAAGAAGTTAGGGATTAGTGGGAGCACTTAGTAGAAAGTTAGCCATGCGTTTTTATCATTAAGAAAATCTAATTTACAAACCACCAAATCATTCTAAAACAATTTTTGAAACCAACTTGTTTTCATTTTCTAATTCTTTATTTGAAACAAAGAATTTCTCTTTTCTTGAACAAAGAAGCCGCATTAAGTTTTCATCGCTCTCCTCCTTGTGGATATGACTCGTATAGCCACTTCGCTACTACGAAAGAATCGCAAAAGCAGTAACATCGACCCACACTCATTTTACTTATTCTTGTGCTTGTTTTTTACCGATCAACTCATCGGAGCTGACTATTGGCTGCTTCCCCTTAGTTCTGTTTGGCATAATGCTTAGACCCATCATGTTTGCAGTAACTTCAGGGTACTCCGCATCAGAGAAGGTTCTCCTTGTGCGGGAATGACGCCTTTGGCTGAGTGAAAGACTGACATAGATGATAACCGGTTGAACACTGACTATTTGTTTGCATGCGAGCTGCAGTGGCATTCAGAGAGCACCGCTATGATGAGTCATTTACAGCAGCATTGTGGAGTGATTTGATGAACACTTCTCTTCTTTGTCAAGTAGTCCCTTAGATACGTCAGAGGAGAATCGAAGAGATCAGCCTTGAGTCTCTGAGGATGAGGACTTTTCAGCTCCCTTCTGACCTTTGCTATTGGAGAGCGAATATTAACCTTGCATCACAGCTCTGAGACGCAAATCTAAGGGGTGAGGGTTCAGAGACACAAAGTTCAAATTTTGTAAAACATACGCGGCTCTCGCATTTTGGCTTTGAGATGCGGATCTGGTGCCTCTACTGAGAAGAGACGCGGACCTCACATTGCTGATTGTCGTGTTTGCTTGGTGACACTTGAGAAACACGGACTTCATAAGTCCCGTGTTCTGACATAGAGACGTGAGTCTCATATCTCTGAGAAGAGACGCGGACCTCACATCTGTGAGGTAGGGTTTCAGAAACGCGAGCCTCTTGAGCTCTGCATTTTGGTATCCCGACACAGACTTTGCGCGTCTGATGCAGTTTAGAAGAGACGCGGGTCTGAGCCTCGCGTCTTGTATCTGCTGGATAGATGATTTTTCCTGATTCTTCAATCTGTTATCGATGTGCGTGATGTCTTTGTCGATGTTCAGCATTCTAGTTATGCTTCATGGGTTATTGGGAACCCCTAGTAACCTGGAGCTGAGGAATGTTAAGAGGAGGGACGTGGCAAGATTGGCCTTCAACGACGTTGGCCTCCCGGGTCTCATGGAAGATGTTGACGCGGGCCACGCACGCAACGCGGCCAGAAATGACGCTGTTTGTGCAGGCCATCTTTGGGAAAATCTCTGAAGAGACTTGGGATCAGATCTCTGAGTAGACCCTACAGTATTGTCGCGCCACGCTGGGGCTCTTGGAGCCAGAAGAGAAACTCCTCATACTTTACCTGGTCGAATTCCACGATAAGTGACTCGACCATTTTTTCATGAAGTTGACACATCTTGTGCCACAACTTGCTCATCAGTGGAGAAAGTAATCCCTAGCGGAGTCGCCATATCTTATACGGGGAGAAAATTTGAATGGGGTATTGTAAAATTTTCTTGAATCAATGAAAAGTTACAACACAAGAAAGAGAAGACACTAAAGCTCAGATCTTTTTTTGCTTAAGGTTGGGTTCTTTGCATAGTGGTGAAAATGAATCTTGTTTTCTGTTGACCGGGTGAACGTCAAGCTTCTTCAAAACTCTTCTCCTTGGATCACAGATGGAGTAGCACAGTTCCTATCTAATGAAATCTCAAAGAGACTTAGGTAAAAGCTTGAACTCAGCAAGTTGGTGTAGAAGAGTTAAACTCTTTATAAAGCTAATCTTCCTCAGCTAAAAATTCTGACCCTTTTTCAATAGTAGCTTTGGCTATTTATAGGGGACTCTAGGGGTAAAACTGTCCCCTAAAAAACCTCCATAATGGGGGTTAAATCTCCTCACTACCTGGGCAGTACTTGACCAGTAATGGGGGTAGTTATAACTGAGACACAGGGCTCCTCTGCAGTTGAAACACGGGCTTGAGCTCTACGTTTAGTCGTTGAGGCGATGCTGGATGTTGGTCTCAAGCTCCGCGTTTGGGCGCTGCGGTGGTGTTGAAATGCAAGCCTCAAACTCTGTGTTTTCTTATTGACGTGATATTAGATGCATGCCTTGAGCTTCGTATCTTAGACGCGGGCTTCAAGCTTTGTGTCTGAGCACTGAAGTGGTGCGGGCTTTAGCTCTGCGTCTTGGCATTGCAGTAGTGTCGAGATGCGGGCTTCGATCCCTGCATCTTGGCTTTGCACGAGTGACTTTGATTAGCCTCGCATCTGAAGCATGGACTCTATTATCCGATGACTTGTCTTCAGTGATTTTTAGACAGTGTACAGCATGAAGCTTTCTAGTCTCGCATGAAGCTCACAATAGCCTCAGGCGTGAGGCTAATAGACTATCACCAGTCTTGCCAAATTTTAGGAGCAGTTACATCCCTGAGAGCCTATAAATAGCTCGTTCTTGGTATGAGCTCAAGAGAGAATATTGGCAGCATATTGGCAGAGATTTAAGGCTGGGAAAAAGAGCATCATGGCAGCACTTTGGCAAATCAAGAGATCTACTCTCTCGCTTTCAAGAATTCAGAGAATCACTTCTCTATTCCTACAATGATAAATCCAGGGTGCTAATACCCTAAGATCTTCCTCTCTCAAGAAATTTCTGAAATCAGGCGAGAAGGAAATCCTCAAGACTCGATTGATCGCATCGTCAACGAAACAAAGTGGTCGCGTGCTGATCAGACTTCTACTGACACACTTTCCCAGAAATTCTAGAAGAGAATTCTTGTAATTTTCTTTTTTACTTGTAATTTCTCTTCAAAATTTCGTAAGTTTTCTAACATTCAATTAATGAAAAACAAGATGGCGACTCCGCTGGGGACTGCATTCTCCACTGTTGAGAATCAAATGCTGCAATGTGACGTTAGGTCTACTGCAGAGACAATGGTCATCAACTTTGACCAAGAGAAATTCGAACAGTTTCTCTCTGGGGGTAGCACAAATTCCCTGCATGTGCACAAGCATATGAAGGTCAGCATAGCCAGAGCCCCTCTGGCTGCCTCTTAGAAGCAAGTCTCTATTGAGATAAGTCTCTCTCCAAGCTTATTACAACCTTACGTGAGACTAAACAGACTCTATTTGAGTCTAACACAGTCTCAACAGAGACAAAATAGCCTCACGCCAACGTACTAACGTTGCATGCGAGGCTACAAAGGTTCCCAGCGAACCTAAAACAGCCTCTGCCAAGCTATGTGGATTGCAAAATCCTTAGTCTTAAGCGAGGCTAGAGAAAAATCTCTTGACAAAACATCAGGTGAAGCTAACTCAGCTCTTTGCAGAGTTCAGCCTCACCTATCATGCGAGGTAGAGGCCAAAGAACCTTTGTGTGCCGATAGCGTTGCTGATGCAGCTTCACTCCCACTGCCAGCACAAAGTGCTAAAAAAGTTCTCAGTCATAAGGCTAGAATTAAAGCACTAAGTGTTAATGATCTTAGCCGTGAGATTAAAGATAAAGCACCAATGAGTGCTAATAGTGAGGATATTTTAGCCTCACTTAAAGAAAGAACTCTGCTACGCAGAGCTAAGCTCACTTTCAAAGACAGAGCTAAAATAGTAGCTTCACCTTGCAAAGCTACCTTTTCAGGCATAGCTATTCTAACTTCACTTACATCCAAGAAGGCCATTTTCAAGGCTAAGCTTAAGACTTTTCAGCCTAAGGAGGCAAAATCTCAGCCTTCCTGGGTCTTTGTGTTGGATCGGTTAAGCCTGGTTAATACTGATTACAAGAATTTTTGAATCATAAACGGAAACTCCGCTCTGAAGGGTCAGTTCACATCTAGCCATCCCAGTGTGGAGAAGCAGGGTGTCAACTTGTGACAGTCCGCTCCGTCCATTGTTATTTGGAGATAATTCCCATAACTTCTCCTTCAAGTCAGCAATCGGTGTTCAATAGGTTGTCAGTCTAAACTTCTGAGAAGACCAAGTCTCAGATAAAGAAGATAATAAAAGTGGTCCATCTTACAACTATCTTAGTTAACATGAAGAAGAGGAAGGGATCTATTTCGGTCCCGACGAAGGAGACGAGGGGCTTATACTGCACCAGCTAGCTTCTCGGACTGTGATTATAGCCCCGTCTTAAGTCAAGTTCTGGTGGAACAAGAGGGTGCCTTCCAAGGTACTCACTCTAGGGTAGAAATACCCTACAACTACAGAAAACCTTCTTCATCTACATGGGTTGTGTCACCAACACCATTAAGGAATATTTTCAATGGTCTTATGATGAGGACGAGGCTAGTGGATACTCTTCTTCAGCTATCATCACCTCAGTGCGAATGGAGTTTGTATCGGCTAATGTGGCTGACAACAATAATGATGATCTTCGTCGACGGATAGAGGCACATGAGCAGGCTTTCAGGGCTCAGCAGGAAGCCTTGGAAAACATCTAGTAGATGTTAACTTAGCTTTTGGTCAATTGGAACACCAATGACACTAGGTGCAATCGCGATGAAGAGGAGCACAACAACGATGGACATCCTAAGAACAAAAGTCGAAGGAAAGCTCCTCCATCGATGCCGATGTCATTAAAAGCATACAATCTCAGATTGCATCCCTAACTCAGAGGGATAAACTAAAGAAAGTAGGAATGATTCGTTCTTACCCACTGGAATGGGATTCAGTGTTGCACCTACCGAAGTTTAATCCACCTACGTTGCACACGTATGATGGCAAGAGCTCACCCAACCAGCATATCTGTTACTTCCGGTCTCAAACCGATAATGTAATAGATAACGATGCCATTATGGCTAGACTATTCATCAGCACCCTTAAGGGGGTAGCCTTTGATTGGTTCAGGAGCTTGCTCAGCGGCTCCATCAATTCTTGGGTTGACCTGAAAACCCAGTTCCTTTGTCGATTCTATGAGGATGACACCGAAGTAACCATGGATATGCTCCTCTCGACGGCCCAGAAAGGAGGAGAATTCGTACAGGAATACATTGAGAGATTTAGCAACCTTTCTCTTATGTGCCTCACTGGCATGCCATTGCCCATCTCTGGACATGTCGACATAATTTTCTCGACAGAGTAGAAATACATATGAGAGCTGTCAAAACCCATACATGAAAGAAGCTCATGGAGCAAGGTGAGATAGCCGAGGAATTAGATAAGAAGTTTGAATCCTCAGTGCCCAAGAACAAGTGGGGGGTCAACCCAAGAGATATGATGCAACCCAATCTTCCCAATCCAAGAAAAAAGAAATCATGGCCATTGAGTTATCAGGGGGAGCTCAACCAAAATAGAAGAGCAGCACTAATAGCAATCAGGAGTTCAAATTCTCACCAAAGATGTACTCCTTCAAAGATGAGTAGGTGGTGACAATCTTCCACTTGCTTCACAAGGATAATAAACTCAAGTTACCTGAAGTTTGGCGGCCTAATGAAGTAGGGCGTACAAATGATCCCAATTAATACCTCTTTCATAGGATGGTGCATCGTCCTACCCGCAGATGCTTTGTCCTCAAGGATAAGATCCAAGCATTGGTGGATGCTAGAGTTCTGACTCTCAAGTCAGAACAAAAGAAAGTCATCGCCAACATGGTGACTCTTAATTTTGGGACCCCTTCAAAGATGACTGTCCAAGATGGATTGGTCCCAGTCCCTAAAACCAGATTGGACATGATCAATCAATGGCTAAAAAGCAGAAAGCTAAGGGCCTCATTCCAATAACTACAGAATTTGGAGATCATGTGGGTCCACTCAGATATCATCAAAGATAAGCAATGAAAATTAGCAAGCTCAAGCTTAATGACAAGTCATGCAATGTCATCTCTCTCACAACAAATGATGACTCTGTGAGCCTCTCTCAGTGACTTAAAAGGAAAGAAGCTTGCCTTAGCAACACAGCCAGTTACCTTGCAGCCGGTGGGCACACGTTCTGACAAACAATACTTGCGACAGTACGACCAGATACCCGACGGAGCACAACAACCAACGACATCAAGAACCGCGCACTTGTCCAGGTCCTAGTGCCTAAGGACAAAGAGAAGCAGAAGGAGATTCAATTTGATGAATCTTTGAAGAAGAATCCTTCTGAGGACTCAATATTCCTTTCCGCTTTAACATATTGGCACAATTGGCCAATATTTTGGCTCGTATTATCCTGCACGAGCTACTCCACCTCTCGAAGAAAATGAGAGAGGCACTTAGGGATGAGCTTACTGATTCAGAATCATTTCTGACACAAGTGACTTCAATCCCTGCAAAGGATGATGGAGCTTTATGTCCCCAATGTCACATGATACAACAGCAAGTACCATGTATCACCTTCACTCCTGAAGACATGCTCCTCAAGGACAACCAACATTACAGACCTTTGTACTACACATGGTACATTGGGTCCACACACATCGAGAGAATACAAGTTGACCCGGGGTCTTCTTTAAGCATCATCCCCAAAAGACTTCTTTATTTTCTCAACATCTCACTGAGCAGGTTGTTAACTATGACTGTGACATATATGGCTTCAATACCGGGAGTAGTCACTCTATGGGCAAGATTTGTCTCCGGTGCCAAATTGGAGACTTAAAATTAGAAGTGACGTGTTATGCATTGACCCCGACACGTCTTACAATCTGTTGCTTGGACGGCCTTGGATCCACGCCAACTAAATTGTGCCTTTCACACTCCATTAATGTTTTAAATATGTGGATGACAAGGCGATGGTCATGACGGTGTTTGTCGAAACGCAGCCGTTCAAAGGAGTGGATAACTACTTTAATGATTCTCTACTTTATAAAGAGAATGGTAAAGTGGTGAAAAAATCATTGCTAGGCGACGTCGATAGCGGCAACGAAGCGGACTCAGAATCAGGAGATGATCCAGCAGTTTCTTTTGCTGAAGAACCAATTATAGCATATCTTAGTGATCCTGATTGTAATAATTCCGCCGACAATGGTGACGAATGGGTCCTTAATGAAAATGTCAATTCCAATTATGCTTTGTGTTGTGATGATATAAGTAGTCCTGTTGACATGAGTCTTCTATACATGCCTCTGCCAATGTCAACAACATGCACGCACGTAGAGGAGAATAATGGATCTGTGTTTATAGTTCCACCTTCTAAGCAGGACAATCACCAATCATATTTGGTAAAGTCTGATATTGGATTATGATCAACAAAAAACATGCACAAGAAGAAGTAAAAAAGTGAGGGTCGACGTTACAGCTTTAGCAATTCTACCATGATAGCAAAGTGGCTATACGGGTTGTATCCACAAGGAGGGGGCAATAGAAGCTTGATGTGCGGTCTTCTTTGTTCGTGGAAAAGATGTTTCTTTGTTTAAATAATGAATTGAAAGAAAAACAAGAAAGATTGTAGACATGGTTTGATATATTTTGGTATTGAAAAAGTGTTTTGTATTTTAGAGATGAAAAAGATGCATGCTAATCTTCTACTAATTGCTCTCACTAACCTCTAACTTCTTGAAGACATGGCCTCACAATGGATCATAGGCAATCACAAACCTTATGTATAAGAACTTTTCATGTGGTAGATCGAATGAAAGTTCCTCCCATCACCTTGCTTCACACGGCAAAACTTGAACATTCCACCGTCAAGATCCATTTGAAGGCAAGCATAGAGGAAGAAACAAGTGCACTATTGGTATCGTCAAGGATGTATGAGAGTTCCACTAACTTACAAAAAAAATAAGTAGAGTTACAACTTCTATAGATCATCAAAAACTTAGGAGTCAAGCATGAATAAGTAAGTCTACTTGTTAGTAAGTTAGAATTAAAATTTCTCATCGTAAGATATCATAACTCTTATTTGCACAAGACTTATTTGACACTTATTGATTCAAATGGGTTGTTCAAGCAAGTTACTAGAGGTTAGTGGTTAGTAGTTAGTTAGCTATGCCATAAAAAAGCTAGTTAGCCATGGTAAATGAAAACAAAAGAGAAGATAAAAGGAGAGAGAACATACTAAACTAGTGCAAGTAAAAGTAAGGTAAAAATACAAAGAACAATGTGGTAAAGGAAGAACTTCACTTGTATTTGATTTTCACCTTCAAGATACAAGCTTAACTCTCTCTCTCTCTCTCTCTCACTCTAATGGCTACCCTAATACAAGAAACAATGAGAGATACAAGAAAGCAAAGGAAAATACAACTACAAACTAACAAGAACTCCTATTCTCTGGATATCTCCTGTCTGAAAAAACCAAGGGGGTTTTTATAGGCACCAGGAGGAAAGGGGCCGGGAGAAAATCCCTAGCCCGAAGTACTGGAGCAGCCGCGCCAGTACGGCCGCAACGGTGCTTCTGGCACTTCAGGCGTGGCACCACCGCTATGTACTGATGTTGTGTCCCCCTACTTGTCCCCCTACTGCTTTCTGATTTTCTACACCTTGTTTTGACAAATCTTCCTTCCAAAGTCAACAGCTATTTTTGTAGTCTTTAAATCACCAAATAAATAGGATTTTGGGATTCTTCTTCATTCCACATCATGGACCTAGGAACACATAAGAAAACTATTATTAACAATATTTTTATATAAAATAAATGTGAAGATGTGGTATGAAATATACAATATTAAAGACTAATCAGATTACTACATCGAACGATTCAGACAAAGACTTGGAGCCCTCACAGTTCTTTCACTATGCACGATCGGCACATTGTATGATGAAAGAAATGGGATACGACTTACATCACGGTGAAAACTTGAATTTCAGAAAGGGACGACGCATCCCTCTACAGCCTTTCGTACCGAAAGAAAAGCCTGCCAACTACGACGATCAAACTCGCAGGGGGTTGGGATACTTTACCCCATCTGTTCAATCTAATTTGAAATTTGAAAAGTCTCTACCATCACATTCCTCAGACTCATCAGACTGGGAGTCTAACATAATTGTAGGGGTTGCCTTCAAAAACTCTTCCCCAATATGACATCAACCAGTCAGGTGGAATGAGATGAGGACATTGAGCCATTTGACACTGATCTCAGCAACTTGATCTTCAATGGAAGAAGCATTTTGAGCAACACGATCCCCTACTGAGGATAAAGTAACCCAAATCGATGTGGGTGATCAAACGTACCCGAAGCTCATCTCTATAAGCGATAGTTTATCACCGATGAAGAAGCAAGACCTTAGGTCTCTTATAAAAGAATATATAGACGTCTTTGCTTGGAGCTTTGAAGACATGCCTGGTCTCGATCCTCAGGTGGCCATGCATCGTCTCAATATCAAACCGGATGCTAAGCTGATCAAACAACAACAACAACGATTCTGACCTGACATCATGAGGCAATCAAAGCTGAAGTTCAAAAACTTATCAAATGTGGCTTCATTCGAGAGGAATAATACTCAAACTGGGTCGCTAACATTGTGCATGTCCTTAAAAAGAATGAAAAGATTTGAGTCTGTATTGACTTTCGTGATCTTAATATAGCTTGTCCTAAAGATGAATTTTCGTTACCCATCACTGATGTCATGATTGACAATATATATGATTTTGAAAGGATATCTTTTATGGATGGCTTTTCATGGTACAATCAAATCAAGATGTACCCGAATAATGAAAATCATACATCATTCCGAACCCCGTTGGGAGTGTTTTGCTATATGGTAATGTCGTTCGGCTTAAAGAACGCAGGTGCAACCTACCAACGTGTAATGAGCACAATCTTCTGTAATCACCTACGAAAGACAGTGGAGTGCTATGTCGACGATATTACAATCAGAAGTCGTGACAAGAACAACCATCTCCATAACTTGAGGACGATGTTCGATCTCGGCGGGCTCATCAACTGAAGATGAACCTGACAAAGTCTTTCTTAGGAGTTTCAAGTGGCAAGTTTTTTAGATTCATTGTCACATCCAAAGGAATTCATGATCAATGCCATCCAAGATATATAGCCTCCAAAGAATCTCAAAGAACTCAGGGGTCTATAAGGCAGACTGGCCTACATCCATAGATTCATCATAAATCTATCCGATCGCTTGTCAACCGTTTACATGGCTAATGAAGAAGGGAGTATTTTTTTCTGGGATGACACTTGTCAAAAAGCTTTTAAAGATATCAAAGAATATCTCACTAAGCCTCCGGTCCTGACATCTCCTATTTCAGGAAAACCATTCTTACCTATGTAAGAGCCATGGACCATTCTTTAGTTGCTCTGCTTTCACAGAAAAATGATGAAGGTGTCAAGCGAGCCATCTATTATCTCAGCAGAACCTTGATTTGGGCTAAAAGTACCCAGTCGAAAAAGAGTGCCTTGCTCTCATCTTCGCCATCTAGATGACACAACATTACTTGGTCGGGCAGACCATTCATGTCATTTCAAGAATCATCCCTCTACAAATTCTTATGACAAAGCCAAGTTCTTTGAACTCTAGATTGACTAATTGAGCCATACTGCTATCCTAATATGACATGACCTTCATACCCTAGAAGGCCATCAAGGATCAAGCCCTCACAGACTTCTTAGCAGCTCATCTAGTTTCGGAGACTTCAAAGTTGCATGAAGATATCTCGGATGAAGTTATCGAAGCCAATATAATTTCAAGTGATGATGTATGGCAAATGTTGGTGCATCAAGAACCGGCTCAAAGGGCAAGACTGTCGCCGGAGTGGGGGTGATATTTGTTTCACCTAAAAATCACGTCCTTCCTCGTGCATTCTTACTGATGGAACCTTGCTCTAATAACATAGCTGAGTACAATGCCTTGCTCAATGACCTCCAACTCACTCAACAAATGGTGATACAATACCTTGAAGCTTATGGTGACTCCAAATTGATCATCAACCAAGTCAAAAGTGAATATGAGGTCCGTCATGAAGATCTGATACCTTTTCACCATCTAGCTATTAAGTTGACTGACTCATTTGATGGCTTCTATATCAGTCATATATCTCCCCTTTAAAATACAAAGGCAGATGCTTTAGCTGCGCTCGCAGCTACCTTGGCTTTACCCGCTGATACCACTTACCATCTTACGGTGGCCATTCGTCATCTCTTCTGTCTGAAGTAAAGTTTAGAGGTTAGCGAAGTTCATACAACTTCGACAAACTTTGAACTAAGGGACTGACGATTCCCGATCATTGACTATATCTTGCATGACATGTTACCCGATGACCTCAGGAAAGCAGCTTCTGTTAGATGAAGATTTACTCAGTTCTATTATGATGCAGTGGCAAGGACACTATACCATCGTTCATACGACGGTAATCTTCATTGTCTATCCAATTCGGAAGCACAAGAAGTAATTAAAAAGGCTCACGACGGTAGCTCATCAACCAGATCCAAAGCTCAAGGATCGATCATACCGACTCGATTATTATTGGTCGACTATGACCACCGATGCATCAAATACACATAAAGGTGTAAGGCCTATCAAATTGATGTGGATTTTATACACCAACCCCTGGAGCTGTGATCGAGGAAAACCGCGCACAAAAAGTGTATGTTTTGAAGTTAAGATTTAAAGTGTGTGTGCTTTGGCTTCCTTGATACTTCCGTTATAGTATAGAGGCTAAAACGAGTCGAATCCACAAGGATGGGAGGCGATAGAAGCTTTACCGGTTGATTCACGTGTTTGTTAAAAAGTTCTTCAAAGTTTTAAAGAATGAAAGAAAAGAAACAAAGAATGAAAAGAGAAGTGTACGGTGAAAACAAGGAAGTGGGAAACATAGAAAAGAATTATTTTTGTAGTTTTGTTTTTATATCTAAAATGAAGTGAAAAAGAAAGAAAACCCATGGCTACTAACTACTAATGACTCCACCAATATGCTAACTCTTAGTGATAGTTGCCTCACATGTATCCTTGGCAATCACTAGTCCTTGTTCAAGAGCTTTACAAAGCATGACCCATATGTAACTCTTCACAACCCAACTCAACAAACAAGTTCAAGCTACACTTAAACCATCAATACTATAGAAAAGTAAGCATGGAGTAAAGTAATGTTAGCTTGTTAGTGGTTAGGAAGTTAGAGTTAGATCCATCATCATGAGCCATCAATGGCTCTTGCAAGAGCAAGGCCAAAACGAGGCTACTAGATTCATGTGGATTATCATAAAAGAAGCTAAACTAGTTGGTGGTTAGTAGTTAGTGCCATGAGAGAAAAGATTAGCTACACATGTAAAAGAGAATGGAGAGAAGAAAACATAGAGAGGTAAAGAGAGCACCTTTTATAGATTGTCACCTTCTATTACAAGCACTCTTGCATTCCAAGCATGTACCACTCTCTCTCCCTATTACAAGATCTAACATAAATGGAAAATACAAGCGAGGAAGAAGAAGAAAAACTACACTACACTACCCTAAACTACAAAATGAAAAATGAGAACTACCATAAACCTTGCATATCTCTTTGTTCTGGAACCCTGGGGGGTATATATAGGCATCAGGGAAGAGGGGGGGCCAGGGGACAAACCCTGGCCCGAAGCACGACTGCAGCCGCGCCCGTATGGCCGGGAAAACGCGACAAAAGCCGCTTTCTGCGGCTGTCCCTGGGCGGCGCGCGCGGCGCCGCCTACTGCGCGTTGCCCTGTTGTCCCCTGTCGGCTAAAGCTCCCGGTTTCTGGTTTAGCGCCCTAGTTTTGACAGAATCAGCTCTCTAGGTCAATAGCTATTTTAATAGCCCTTTAATCACCAATTAAATGGTGATTTGGGTCTTCTTCTTCATTTGCACACTATTGACCTAGGATCAAGCAAGCAAGATATTATTAACAGAATTTATTATTAAATAAATGTGAGATTGTGATGAAAATTATGCAAAATTAGAGACTAATCAAGCTGTCTACCCCCACAGTCATAGCATGGCCATTTGAAGCCTGGGGAATTAATGTAATTGGACCAATTAGTCCTCCATCGGTTAAAGGCCATCGGTTCATCCTTGTGATAATTGGTTACTTTTTAAAGTGGGCAGAAGCTGTACCACTCGCTGAAGTTAAAATGAATAACATTCTTAACTTCATCAAACACCGTCATCCACTGATTTTGTGTCCCCCGAAGAATCGTCCATGACAATGGTCCTCAGTTTGCAAGCGAATCATATTATCAATTTTGTAATAAATACTGAATTCAGAATGTCACCTCAACTGCATATAACCCCACCGCCAACGGGTTAGTAAAAATATTCAACAAGACAATCATTAAGCTCCTCAAAAAGTTCATCTCTGCAAGCAAATGAGATTGGAATGAGAAGCTCAGTGAATGTCTTTGGCCTATCTAATAACAGTCCGAAACTCAATAGGCAATACGCCTTTTTCTCTGGTGTATGGGTGTGAAGCAGTCATACCTTTGGAGATTAAAATACCATCACTTCGTGTTGCTTCTGATGAAGACAACCATTTGTTCTCCAAGAACTTGAAGCACTAGATGAGAAGTGGTTACAGACTTGATCAAGCACAACCTGTACAGAAAAATACAAAATTTTTAGAACAGTGCTAGGTTCTCAATTTATCACTATAGTAAGTGGCTATGCGGGTCGTGATCCATAAGGAGGGACTGCAATGGAAGCTTTGTATAAGTTTCTTCTTTTAAGTTAAAAAATTAGTTTAAAAGTTCTTCTCAGTTTTGGTAAAAGAAAACAAATAAAGTTAGGTTAAATTAAGAAGAAGATGATAGAAGCAGAGATGGTGGTGTTATTGTTGTTATTTTATTTACAAAAGAAAAGGAAAGACTAAATAAAGAGAAAAATATTGGTTTTGAAGTGGAATTCTAAACTAATGAATGGGAAGAAATAAAAGAATATTTACCTCTATTGTTGCATCATAATGAAGATTTATCTCAGTGTAAAATAAAGTAAGCAGATAGAAATAGTAACTTGAACGCTTGTGCTTGGCTAGATCGAGTACGATGAAGAAAAGTAGAAAACTCTATTGATGTCACTTCAATACAATTCTCTCTTGAAAAAGAATTACACCAGTGTCACTCTAATTACAATTCTTCTTCTCTCATGTAACTCCCTCTAACCTAAAATAAAAATGAAAATTTCATTGGAAATGAAATAAAAACCTAAGCTAAACTAAACTAAAGCTCTCTGCTAGAGTTCGTGCCTCTACCTTTTAAAGATACATGTATTTATAGGGAAAAGGGAAAAAGGAATAGAGTAAAGAGATAGGGAAGAAAATGCTCCCCCTAATTCAAACCCTACGTTTTCGCGGCCGTATGCTAGCCATTGGGCCAGGGTCTGGGGAGCGCTCCTCTGTTGATCTTTGTTCCATCCTTTTATCCTTTTGGATTTTAAATTTCTGCTTTAGATTTGACAATATATCCATTGATCTTCAACTTAACTAATTTCAAAAAATCTATTTTTACTTGTATTTTAATTGGTATTATCTCAGCTGATAGATCTGGTCTTTAGATAAGATGACTTCTAAAACCTCTGGATTTGAATCGATCCCTTTTCTTTGGAACTTTTGGATTTAATTGGATAAATCTGTCAATCTCTCTCTTTTCTCCCTTAATTACATTGCACGTCACTAAACATGAAAATATATTAAATAGCAGAGTTTTATTTAAACATAAATACAGAAATGTGACACATATGATATGAAATCATGTAATGCACGTGTACAATCACACCCCTACACCTATCTTTTGCTCGTCCTCAAGCAAAACAAACAGTAGAGCTAACCTAACCTAATTCACTTTTATAAGAATCTAGACTTAGCACGTGCAACAAGTTGTTAAACCTCTAGGTTACCCATAGAGGATGAGTTTTATCTCGTGAGGTTTTTTTAGTGGATTGCACCCATAAAATTCATAAATAAAGAAAAAAGTATTAGTATTTTTAAAAACGCATTTTGAAGGAAAAAATATTTGAAGTATTAATGTAAAATTTAAGTAATTTATAAGCCATAGGATTATCAAAACTTTGAAAAAAAACACTTAGAGGGGGGTGAATAGGTGTAGTGCTAATCTAATAACGAATAATATAGAATTAAAACTTGCAGAATTAAAACTTTTACACTAACACACAATGTATAACCAAGAGTGAGTATGAATTCCTCGTGAAGGCCTCTGAAACTTCTCCTCACGATTCCTCTAAATTATGAGTTGAGGTGCTTCGATAGCTCTCTTGGTTGAATACTAGTGTGAGCACACAAACAATATCTAGCATGTATAAATATAAGCAATAATAGCAATGCAAGATATAAAGAGAGTAGAAAGTTGAGAGAGAAAGATCCAAATACAAACACCAAGGACATGTTTCGAGGTTCGAGCCATCGCTCTACGTCCCCGCCTTCACATAGAAGGATTTTCCTATATCCACCACAAGGATCTTCAACAAAGGGACCTCCACCGAGGAATTACAACTTACAAAACGAGGAGTACACAACTCCAACTCTCATATCTCTACAGAAGAAGGTAGGCACAAAGCCAAGTACATAGCAAAGAAAAGATTATAACTTGGTGATCACTTAGATCACAAACAAAGACTTGGTGATCTTAAAAGGCCACAAACAAACCTCTCATAATATAAGATCCTAGAGGATAAATTTGCAATGAAAAGCTCAAGTATGTGAGTGCACAAAGTTTTTGAAAAAGAAAACACAAAAAACTCTTGAGAAAAACTTCTAGATAGATGGAGAAATTGAAGAACAAAACTAGAATTCTCAAAACTTGTTTTTCTTTGATTTTTTCAAAACTTTGAAACTAAATAAAGATATAGAATTTAGCACCAAAAACTTGTTTAAAACTTGAAAGATGTGATCGTACACATATTTTGCATTCTTTTCATTACACTCTACATTTATCCTGTAATAAATCTCCTAATTTTCTTATATTAAATGTCTATTTTTCAGAAGATAATCATAGAAAGAAAGAGGATTAAACTAAATAAGTACCAGTTAAAATCAAATTTAACTGGATCTATTTGGTTAGCTGAGGACGATCCCAGATTTAGTCAGTTAAAAATTAGATTTTGGTGAATCAATTCGATTAACTTAAAGATCTATAAGGATATCACCACATCCAGAACAAATCAAGAATTGGGCTAAATGTTCAACTGAAGATAACGTCAAATACAGAGTCTAAATTCAAAATCGAAAGGTTAAATGGATAGAGAGAAGATCAACGGATGAGATGAAGCAATTTTGACTCAGATTCAGACTGGATACATTTTAGTATTTGAATAACTGATTGCACACATTTATTGCATTACTCTTTATTACATTTTCACATTTATCATGTAATAAATATGCTAAATTTCTTGTCTTAAATGTCTATTTTGCAGAAGATAATCATGGGGGAAAGACGATAAAATCAAATAAATATCAGTTAAAGTCAGATTTAACTAGATCTTATTGGTTAGAGGAGGATGATCCTAAATCCAGTTAGTTAAATTCAGTTTTTGGTGAATCAAGTGGTTAAAGCTAAAGATCAACCGAGGATAACATCAAATATAGACCAATCCAAAGGGATAAATGGATAGGGAGAAGATCAACGGATGAGATAAAGCAATTTTGACTCAGATTCTGACTAGATACATTTTAGTATTTGAATCATAACTTTCGCTACCGAAACTTATATCTGATGATTCAAAATGATGCAGAACGAAGACTTAAAGGGCTACAACTCCTAAGTTGATCACTATTTCAAATTCTCTCATTTGATAACTTATATTCAGCAATCAATACGCAAATAAGCTGCAGATCAAAACTGAATATCCACATCAAATCAAGTTTGGAGATAAGGGGAGGATTCAAATTCAGAAATAGTCAGCTCCCCTTATCTTTAGACTCATTTTCTTATCCATTTCTATCCTATAAATACCCTACACACATCAGAGGCAGAGGGAACGACAAAGCAGAGAGTAGAAGTTAAGCTATTTTGTAGTTTGTAACTTAGGTTTTTTATTTTCTTTTATGTAATTTTTATTTTATTTATGTAACTGAGAGGAGAGGAGAGTTTCATGGAGGAATAAGATCAAGCTTGTACTGTAGGTGACACCGGTGTAAGTAAGTCTTTTCTTCTATTATTATTTGAATCAAATCAAGGTTTCTTTTTCTTTGTTACTCTTGTTTCATTTGCTTTCCTCTGCTGTGCTTGTGAATCCAAATGACTCCGATGGCCTCGAAGTTGCCTTGCTCTTGCAATGTCGTTAATGGCTTATGATGATGGATAGCCATTCCTATGCTAGTGTAGCTTGCCCATTCAATTTGTAGTGTAAATCGGGAATGGGGAAAATCCTATATGTCATACTTCGCTCGCCTTCAAGAAAAGGTAAATCGTCGATACGGGTCAAAGGTAAGAAGGTACCAAAGAGGTAAGTAAGCATTTCTTTTAAGTTTTTCTTTCTTTCTTGTAACTTTTAGTTTAGATCACCAACACCAACTCTTTATCACTCTTTTTCAATTTCTTTGTATATATCAATTTCTATTTTCTCCACCTTCTCATTCTACCACTTTCTTCCTAACTTAACTTTAAACTATTTTTTTCTTTTCTTTTAAAGAACTAAAAGAAGATCTTTAACCATTGAATGTAACTTAAAAGAGAACTTGCTAAAAAAGCTTCCATCGTTAGTCCTTCCTTGTAGATCACGACCCGCATAGCCACTTGCTATAACGGTAGAATTGTGTACTTGCACTACGTTATAAAGTTCTGAAATTCTATAATTTTGTGTGCAGGTTTTTCTCAATCAAATTTTGGCACCGTTGCCGGGGAGGGACGGTAAGTTATTCCCTTTTTAGATTTACATTTTTTGTTAACTTTCTTCTTTGTTCTTAGTGTACAGGTTTAACAACAAGGAAATTTTTGCTGCAGTGGACATATAAGTGGACCTGGACTCTTCTCACGAAACAGAGCCCAGAAGCCCTCAGATTTGCTACATTTCTGTGGCAACTGAGTGAACTACTACCTGTATTTTTTGCAAGTTGGCTGAATTGCAAAACTGAATTTCTGTAGCTTTTTATTTCCTTATTTGTCTCACTATATATACTTTCTAACCTCAACAGTAAAATAATGTTTGTTAAATGCTAAAAACGGTTTAGACCTTGCATTTAGGCACGTGTCTATTTCGTTACATTTCTATTTACTATTGAAGAGTGCTAGAGCCAAGGTATGTGTGCATAGCATTTAGTATAAGGTTCATTCTTGTATGAAATATTGCTTGAGTGTTACTTTTTTTATATACTTGTACACTACATTAATTGATTTAAGGGCTTATCCTCTAAACATGATAAGGTGGGAAAGTCAATACTCTCCCTTAGCCCACAAACAATCTCCTCACTCACTAACCCAAGCCTACCTAAAATTGAGTAGACGTTGGCCCTAGGGACATCTCAGACTCAAATAGGAGACTGACCTAAGGGGGAGTTGATTTGAATTTGACTCTTGCCAAATCAGTGTCTAAGGTTGGGGATCGAGGGGCGAAACCCCGAAGGCTGGTGGTTTGGCATAATTAGGCCCGTTGCTTTAAGCATGGATACCTCCCACTAATCTTGCCCCTACCTGGCCGATTAACTTGTGGTTAGATTCAGCAATATACCCCCGTAGATAGTCTAACCAGTTAGGAGTCGTCTAGGTCTAAGGTTTACCCTAATTTCGGTTAGATTTTTTTTATTTTTTATTGTTTGCTTATTTGTTTGTTTTCTTTGTTTGTGTTTGACATTTCCTGTGTGATATGGCTTATAATAATATTTCCAATTTTAATGGTAATTCATATTACGCCCTGATCTCTTTTTCGGATATTACCAACCCAGCATATCATAACTTTAACCAACATAGTGTACCAGATTGGTCTTATCCGAATCAATATAACCTATGCCCCCAATCTTATGACCATAATTTCTAAAATAATTTCAACTCTTCACAGAATCAATGGGGATTCACCTCCCCTGAGTCCAATTTTCAACTAACTTGTCCTCCTTATCCACCTTTCCACTATATTTCTAAGATTCATACTCAGTTTCACCAGTTCAAATAGAAAACCATCAATCTTAGAAATGAGTATGCGTGAGTCCAAGCAACAATCACAAGATCTGACGGACTTACAATTTCACCATAAATTCTAAATAAAACTTCATCTTTTCAAGTCTAATCGTAACAAAATGATGAACCAATCAACTATGAAAAGCTGCTTGAAGCTATGACTCAGGCTCAAATCGCTCGTAATCTTGACATAGATATAATAGTCCAAACTCTCCATTCTCACCCTTTGACCATTCTTGATGTCGCTAACCATTCTGTTAGAGCCGAAGAATCATGTTGTTTTGAAAAATAAGATTTCATTTCAGCACACCCATTTGAACTTGCCCAAACTCTAAATTTTGAAAATCACATTGATATTTTGGCAAGTTATCCCTTTCCTGAAATTGAACTTGAGAATGAATATAATCCTGAACCTCAACTTTGTAATTCAATTCTACTTCCTGATTCAATAATGACTCCGGTGCCTTCACCTGATTTCAATCCTTCACCAGAGTCTACGTTGGATCCTATGCCTGTCCATAAGAAAATTGAATCACTAATCTTTTATGATCATCATATTGAACTTGACCAATTTCATACTTTTGAAAGTCCTATTGACAAATTGGCAAGTTCTTAGTTTTACGAAATTGAACTCAATGAGGAATGTGACCTTGAGTCTCAAATTTGTAATCCAGTTCAAATTTCTGAATCAATATTGACTCTTATTTTGCTACCTGATTTGAGCAATATTTTAGAGTCAGTTTTGATTCACATACCTGTCATTCTTGAACTTGAATCACCAATCTTAAAAAGTCACATTCTATTGTGGGGAAATGAATATGGACTTGAGTTTCAACTTCTTGATTTGGACCCACTTTCTGAAAAATTTTGACTCCTGAACCTTTACTTGACTTCAGTCATTTTCCTGAGTCGATTGTAGTTCATGCCCTTCCTGATTCCAGATCAATCATTCTATCTTTTCAAACTCTATTTTTGGACAGAGGTGTTGATAATAATGACTCTGAAACTAATTTGAAAATTTGGAAATTAGATGGGGTAAAACTCTTAATAATTATTCATATATACATCTTTTTAGTGGGTTATATTAGATAGGTTTCTAGTGGGTTCCTCCGAACTCCACACAAATTAGATTGGGCCGCATTTCGTGGACCAATCAGATCACCACCGGAACCACCATCTTAGGTAATATTTTACTTCCCTTTCTTCTTTTTCATGCATCTATGCATTAATTCATACATTAAGGACAATGCATGAGATAGGTGTGGGGGAGGGTTCTAACATAACGTAGGTTTTCCTTTTGTTAAAAAAAATATTAACATTTTCTTTACTTTTAAAAACTTTTTGAATATAGAAACAATATTTTGACATATTTTTTTTAAGTAATTAAGTCAATTCTAAGGAATAGGAGAATCATAATTAGGATTTCTTATACTTCGTCAAAATAAGATTATTTGTTTGATTTCTAAGGTTAGGAAGAAAATTTGTGAAAGTAATTCAGTTTTGATCTTTACTTGATAATATATACATGCTTTATACACTTACACACTTAGGGACCAAACACAAAAATTCTTATGCTTTATTTAAAAAAAAGAAAAAATATATATATTTATATAAAAATCCCTGATTAAGCTGGGTATTTGTGCCTCATAAAGCATAAGTATTCACGCCTAAAGGCGGCTCATATAATAAAATTCTTAGTTTTGTGGCCTTGTTTGCTCGAGTCCTTAAGTCCTTGGGGTGTCTTCTCACCTGGCGCCCTAAGATCGTTTGGTTTAGCAGTCACCGATTAAAGGCTCGTTACATGGGCAGATTAGAAAGCCTAATAGAACTAAGGAATAATATCACTAAAAAATAAAAAAATAAATAAGGCATAAGAGTTAGAGTTAAAGAACCCTTAGTCAAAATTTCACGGTCACGAGGGCGCATATGACTTAGGGTAAAGTAATAGACTAGATGAGAAGCACAATTTGACTCCTTACTTTAATTGATAATAAATTTTTGAATAGAGACTAAGTTTAGAATGAAAAATTCGGTTTCCCATAACTTATAGATTACTTAATTCTGATAATAATATTTCAAATATTTTTCTCTTTCAAAATGTGTTTTCAAAATACTAACATTTTTCTTTTTCTTTATGGATTTTGTGGGTGTAATCCACTGAAAACCCTCACGAGACAAAACTCATCCTCTAGGGGTAACCTAGAGGTTTAACGGCCTATTGCACATGCTCAATGCAATCGCGTGACCTGCGAAAGTGGTCTAATAATTTTTTGGATTTAAATTTGATGTTTTGCTCGAGGACGAGTAAAAGATAGGTGTGAGGCTGTGATTGCACACATTTGTTGCATTATTCTTTATTATATTTTCACATTTATCATACAATAAATCTGCTAATTTCTTGTCTTAAATGTCTATTTTGGCAGAAGATAATCATGGGAGAAAGAGGATAAAATTAAATAAATATCAGTTAAATTCAGATTTAACTAGATCTAATTGGTTGAGGACGATGATCCTAAATCTAGTTGGTTAAGTTCAGTTTTTGGTGAATCAAGTGGTTAAAGTTAAATCAACCGAAGATAACGTCAAATACAGAGTCCAATCCAAAGGGATAAATGGATAGAGAGAAGATCAACGGATGAGATGAAGCAATTTTGACTCAGATTCTGACTGGATATATTTTACTATTTGAATCATAACTTTCACTACCAAAACTCATATCTGATGATTCAAAATGATCCAGAACGAAGACTTAAAGGCCTACAACTCTTAAGTTGATCACTATTTCAAATTCTCTCATTTTATAAGTTATATTTAGCAATCAATATGCCAACAAGCTGCAGATCAAAACTGAATATCCACATCAAATCAAGTTTGGAGATAAGGGGAGGATTCAAATTTAGAAATAGTCAGCTCCTCTTATCTTTAGACTCATTTTCTTATCCATTTCTATCCTATAAATACCCCACACATCAGAGGCAGAGGGAACGACCAAGCAGAGAGTAAAAGTTAGGCTATTTTGTAGTTTATAACTTAGGTTTTTTTATTTTCTTTTATGTAATTTTTATTTTATTTATGTAACTGAGAGTTGTGGAGAGTTTCATGAGGAATAAGATCAAGCTTGTACTGTAAGTGACACCGGTGTAAGTAAGTCTTTTCTTCCATTGTTATTTGAATCAAATCAAGGTTTTTTTTTCTTTGTTACTCTTATTTTCGTTTGCTTTCCTCTGCTGTGCTTGTGAATCCAAATGACTCCGATGGCCTCGAAGTTGACTTGCTCTTGCAAGTGCCATTGATGGCTTATGGTGATGGATAGTCATTCCTATGCTAGTGTAGCTTACCCCTTCAATTCGTAGTGTAAATCGGGAATGGGGAAGATCCTATATGTCATACTTCGCTCGCTTCAAGCAAGGTAAATCGTCGATACGGGTCAAAGGTAAGAGGCACCAAAGAGGTAAGTAAACATTTCTTTTAGGTTTTCTTTCTTTCTTGTAACTTTTAGTTTAGATCACCAACACCAACTCTTTTATCACTCTTTTTCAATTTCTTTGTATATATCCATTTCTATTTTCTCCACCTTCTCAATTTACCGCGTTCTTCCTAACTTAACTTTAACTTATTTTTCTTTTCTTTTAAAGAACTAAAAGAAGATATTTAATCATTGAATGTAACTTAAAAGAGAACTTACTAAAAAGCTTCTATCGCTAGTCCTTCCTTGCAAATCACGACCCGCATAGCAACTTGCTATGCGGTAGAATTGAGTACTTAAACTACTGTTAAAAGTTCTAAAATTCTGTATTTTTGTATGCTAGTTTTTTCTCAATCAATAACATTTGCTACTAAAACTCAAATCTGATGATTCAAGATGATTTAGAAAGAGACTTAGAAGGCAACAACTCTTACGCACTATTTTTAATTTTATCATTTGATAAGATGTATTCCAATCACATGCCAACAAACTGCAGATGAGAATTGAATATCCATATCAAATCAAGTTTGGAGATAAGGGGAGGATTCAAATTTAGAAATAAGCAGCTCCTCCTATCTTTTGACTCATTTTCTTATCCA